>BQNB010019130.1:0-67248 GCA_026074375.1 Tanacetum coccineum
TTTTATCTAATGAAAACTTAAAACAGCTAAATAACAAGCCTAAACTAATATGTTTACAAAGAATTGAACAGGAATGGAAGGTCAATAAGCAAATGTTTTAAGCTAAAATTAAGCTAAAATGAAATTTGAGAAATGAAACCTTGGTTTTTTTGTAGACTCTGTTGTCTCAGAACCAAGCCACTCTTGTTGAGTGAGTGGCTTAAAAATATAAACCTATTGGCACCTTGCCTCTATACCCTGAGCTATAAACTCAATAAGCTAAAAATTGCTTATTCTTCATGATGCTTCCAATATTGAATTCAATTGAACACATTTGAACACTAATAGACTAAAACAGTATTTAAAAGATTTTTATATCATTTGGACAACTTGAGAGCTTAAGAAAGCAAAATAAGCTACAAAGAGCTTATTACAAGCTTATTGTTAGAAAACAGCTTAAAACATGAGAATCTGAGAACAAAACACAATTGAACTGGTTTATTGCTTTAAAAACAAAAAGTACAAGTGAAGAAACAGAGATTTCAAATAATTTGAAGAATCTAAAAAGCTTAATTCGATGAACAGTACAAAATAAGAAAAATTACAAATGAAAACTGAAATTAAAAACACACTAACTACTAACTTTAAAACTGAAATACAAGCTCTATTTATAGCTAAGAGATATGATGAGAGTGATGAGAGCTTGTCTCCTTTTTAGCCCTTGGATCTTAATCAATTGAATGTAAGCCGTTGATCTTGAATTGATGAGGTGTTCGGGCCAATGAGGGCTTGACACGTGGGCGAAGTGATGTGGAGAGGCTAAAATACGAGGTTGAGTTGAGCTTGTAGAGGAGCGGGGTAGTGATTGAAGAAGTTGGGTTTGCTTAGGTATTTGGGCGGGAAAGTCTGTTGGGGACGGTTATAGAAGTTTGACCCGCGTGTTTAGTTTGAAAGTTTGAGGAAATTGCAATACGAGCCCTTGTGTTTCCTTCTCCCAATTGTAGTGTAAATTAAATTTAGAAGTTTACACTTTTGGCCCTTGTGTTTTCTATTTTCTTTTTCCCTTTATAAACCAACTTTCATCTTTTGCAATTTTGGCCCTTTGACATCCAAATAAGCCCTTGATCTTTGCAAACTTGTCAACATTGGTCCTTTGACTTTCATTTGGGTCTTCATTGACTTTCTTTTCTTGTATCGGGATGATCCGGTCTTTTGAAATTAATTTGGCTTCCCATCTTGTCTTGTCTTTTCCGTTTCTTGTCGGTTTTTGGCTGATTTTGCTCACTTTTATCTTTACATATCAAATCCTGCACAATAGACACGAAAGCACACAAATTTCTATCTTTTTGGCATTATTTGGCTTTTATTTGGCAAAATCCCGGGTATTTAATATATACAATTTAACATTTATCAATCACCCCTATCCAACTATACTTACAATGATCACCACAATCTACTTAATATACACAACTACAATACACACCTTCACAATATACACAAATGATTTACAAGATATAATACAATTGCAACAAGGTTGCAAGGACACACACTAAGCTATAATACTTCTTCACTTGATGGTAGGAAGTATTCTTCTCTTGCACTTGAGGATCAAAGCTTGGATCACTTGGAAATAAAGCTTTATGATTAAATGATCAAAGGAATAAAAAGAGAGTATAAACTGATTTAGAACAGAAAGAAAGTGTGTGCAAAAGGTGAGAAAATCAGTGGGGAATAGTCCAGTATTTATAGGCAAACTGAGTTGCCTTTTTGTCTGGGCGGTCCCCTTAATTAGGGTGCCGGTCCCCTTAATAATTAAGGGGACCGCCCTTATAATTAAGGGGGCCGCCCAGCCTAGACGCTCCCTTTTTTGTCTTTTCTGGGGGAGGTGTTTTCTGGAACATTTCTAGCCGTTTTTAGGTAGAAAATTTGAATTCAAAATATTTATTTGAATAAAACATTTCTTTTAAATCTAAAAATGTTTTGTAAAAGTTATAAAAATGTTTGTGACATTTTTATAAAAAATGTGAGGTTAAATAAAAATTCCTTTGATCATAAAATGCATTAAGCATTTATTTATTCATACCTTTAAGTGATTAAATTTTCAAAATGAAAATTTACTACTAATTATTTGTTTACGAATAATTTTTCATTAATCGTTTTTACATTTTGTGATTATCAAAACGTAGAGAGGTCGAAAAATATTAATAATGTTTTTAGGCATTATTTCTATCAACAATCTCCCCCTTTTTGATGATTACAAAATCTAAACTCATTAAATGTAAAATTATTTTTAAACAAGTATTTAGTGAGTTTTATTTCCATTTCTCCCCCTTTTTGTAGAATCAAAAAGGCTTCGTCGATGAATGTTAGTAAACCGACGGAATAAATGCTCCCCCTTGATGTGTACTCCCCCTCGTTCGAGGGCACCAAGGAATCGAGCTATGGTAACTTTGCTACAAAAAACAAGTTAGAAGAACCACACCATTTTTTTAACATATGGAGCAAAGAAAGGAAAAATAGTATGCATACATTATATTTAAGCACAAACAAATGCATACTTTCAAACATTATCAAAGACCATTCATTTAAATAAAACTTGTGTTATAATAAAAACATCAAGCATACATGCATAAAATAGAAATAATATGCTTGAAGCATATTGGTACATCATTCATAAAAATTAAACTACAAATGCCCTAAAATTCTAGATTCCCATAGGACTTGCTTGCAAAAGGTTTGGTTGACAATTATTTGAAAATGAGCAACTAAACATAGAGTATGTTTAGTTTGGAGAGATTGATGGTGGTGGAGTGTTGGAAAAGGGAGGTTGTGAGAGCATGTGTTCAATGTAGGAGAACATATATTGGAGTTCATCTCTCAATCCAAAGATGAGAGTACGATTGTGAATGCAACACAAACATGAATCTCCATGTGCCTCAAGAAGGTTCCAAGGAATGGGATGACCAAAGATAGGTGGAGAGGGTGATGGAGTATCAAATTGGACATCAAGTGGGGTAATTGGTGAAAGGGTGAGAGTGATGTCCATTGATGCATTTTCTTGAGTTGGAGGAGGTAGAGGAACTCTTGGAGGAGGGGATGTTGATGAGTTCAAGTAACCTTTGTTGATGGTGATGTGGATGAGGTTGGTGATTTGGGTGTGTAGTCAATGGAGGATGAGGAAGTGCCTTTGGTTGATGGTGTTTTTGAGGGTGCATTAGGAGCACTAGGTGATGAGAGTTGATGCTTGGGTGATGGGGTTTTGGTGTCATCTTGAGTTAAATCTACAAATAATTGTTTTGGTGGAATGATGTTGATTTTTGGTCTTTTGGAAGCTTTAGAAATGGAAGCTCTAGTTGATGCCATAGAGGTTTATAGTGGTTGATAATGGATGAAAAAGATGGTGAAGTGGTGACATGCATTTGGAGGGAATTTATTAGAAGAAAATGGTTTGGAAATGGAATGAGTTTGAACTAGTTTAGGATTTTCTAAAATCTGTTTGAGCATTCTGGGTAAGGATAGCTGAGGCTAGGTAAAAGAGGGTCAAAAAGCAAAAAGAAATAGTAAAATCCGTGAACCAGATGGCTGGTCCCCTTAATTAATGGTCGGCCCCCTCAGCTTTTATGGGGTTCCCTACCTTTTGATTTAGAGGTCGCCGTTCTGGTGTTTCTTTCAGACAGACTAAATATATTTGATTTTTTGTAAAAATTTGCGAGAAAGGTTGTGTTTTGTCGTGTCTTTTGGCAGATACGTCCCTTGTGATTACTTAGTATATGCATTGGATTCTTGGGTGGTCTTATATGGTGGGCATTTTTTTATTTAACTAGATTGCTTGTATTTTAATTGATATACTA
The DNA here is from genome assembly GCA_026074375.1 of Tanacetum coccineum. NCBI lineage: Eukaryota > Viridiplantae > Streptophyta > Magnoliopsida > Asterales > Asteraceae > Tanacetum > Tanacetum coccineum. The sequence continues at coordinate 3,831 of BQNB010019130.1, forward strand.
TGGTTCTGTGTTTTGGTTAGGTCATTAGCTTGCTGTTAATTGTTCTGGTGCGGATACTTAGTCGGTGGGGCTGATATCTTGAGTTGTTGCTTTTTCTGAAGGGATATGTTAGTCGGTTTTCTTGCTTGGAGTCAATGAGTGGATTCTATGAGAATGATGATAGTCTGCGGGAGGGTATGTCGCGAGACTATGCCGTGCACCTTTGGTAGGGTTAGGAATAAGAGATGGGGAGGGGGATGGGGGGATGGGTGGTGGAGATTCGGGGGGGGGTCGGGAATTGTGTTGTGTATTCTTTTTGTTTGGAAGAAGTAGGAACTTCATATTGTTGGTACTCGAGAGGTTTGAGAGAGTTTAGGTAGGTTGTAGGAGATGGGGTACTAGCACGAGAAGCACCGTCATCCTCATCCTCATCTCCTTGGTGAGATGAAGATCCATGGTTATGATGGGCAGAGGTTAAAGAGACGGAGTGACGTGCTTTTCCACGATCACTTCGGGGTCGGTGGGTTTTGTCTTTAGAGCATGTGGACGCTATAAATCGGCTTCACGACATCGTAGATGCCATTGTCAAGATGAGGGTAAAGTTCCATGACATGTTGAAAGAGACATGTCAAGAACATACCATAAGGAAGATGGGCTTTAGAAGTTGCTCGTGCAATTTCAATTCTTTTGACAAAGAAATAGGCAAGATTATATTGTTGCTCGGCTATGATACAATATAATATATGATCAAGGCAAGCCGGGAGATGGTCTTGGTGTCCTCCTAATCCGAACACATTCTTATAAATAAGTTTGTTCCATCTTTTCAAGTCTTGTCTAAGCTCTTTGGTCAAAACTTGATTTGGAGAAAGAATGACGGTTTTGTTTTTTATGGTGCGGTTAGGGTCAATACGTTGAAATTGAAGAAATTGATGAATTTCTTTAGGAGTACGAAGATCGGTATGATATGGTCCTTCGGTTTCTTGTGAATATTCAAGAGAACCAAGATCCCATTCATTTGTGAAGACGGCTTGGCCATCGAATGGAATTCTGAGAATTTTACCAAATTGTTGGAGAGAAAGAGTGATGAATTCGTTTTGAATCATAAAGTAGATAAGAATAACTCTGAAAAGAGTGACTTGACTAAAAAAGTCTAGCACGAAGCGAGGGACAATTGGCTCATTGATTTCGTAGAGACAATTAAGACAAATGTTAGAAAAACAACGATCGATGTGATCAGATGTGTAGTAAAGTTGATCAACAACTCTACCCTCATGAATACATCGATCTTCGATAGGTTTGTAGAAGGGTACGATAGAAGGAGCGATACCGGGTGTTTGGGAAACTTTGGAAATGTAAGAACGGGTAAGAGAGGTATCACCGACAGTTGCTCGAGGCATGTTTATATCCTAAACAAGACAACAACAAAATAAAGTATTATAATAAGAAAATAAAATAATAAAAAAAAGTTTTTGAAAAATGACAAATGTGGGATAAGGATTACTTCGACTCTAAAAATAAAAAACTAAGAAGTGATCCATATGTTCCTTAATTTATTTTTGGCTTAATATAGGATGTCAAAGAGTATATATTAATTATATATTTCAACATCTAGAAGATGAACCAAACACTCTCTTATCAATACAAAACTTGACTAAATTTGTCGAATGATATACGTTAAGTTGTATATTTTGTTGACAGATATAAGTTTATTACTTTTGACTTGACGAGAGTTAAATGGTGTTTGTTTTGACTTAATACTATGTTTTAAAATGTTGAACCAAACGCCCCTTTATTTTACACTTTTTATAAAATGTATCAATATATATATATATATATATATATATATTAATTATATTAATTATTTTTCTTGGATCGACTTATTTAACAGGTTGTTACGGGTTTATCATGTGAAAATATATAGTGTGTGTCATTTAGACTTTAAAAATCAATTCCTAAGAATTACGAAACCAACGACCCTTTATTTTTATAAAATTTACCTATTGATTCGAAAAATATGCCTTTAGGAATGTATGTTTCGAAAGATAATGTATGATCATTTTAACGTGTTTTTGGCATGAGTCAACAATGTATAGAATCTTGTTTTGAAATTTCTTTAAAAAAATCGAAAAAAATGTATACATTTTTTATAAGTTTTCAAACAAAAAAATATTGACTCAATCTTATTAAAAATGTTGAATTTCTATGACTACGGGAATCATTATAGTTATGGATGTCCTAGTTCTAATCGAACATGTAAAAGACACAAAAATTAAAAAAATACCCAATTTTGATTGAGAGCAAAATTGGATGAAATTGAAAGATAAAAGTATACGAAATCTTACAATAGGTGTTGTTAATCGAGTTGTAGGTGATTGCCCCTTGCGAAATTGGATGAATTTTGAGTTTGGGAATTGGATTTTATGGTTTTTGAGTGTGTGTGTGTGTTCGTCACACAGTAGCAGGAGGAGGGGTTTTGCAGAAATGGTGTGTTTGGTAATTGGTTTTGTAGAAAAAATAGAGTGTTTGGCAAAATTAATGGCCGGTCCCCTTAAATATAAGGGGGCCGCCCACTTTAACAAGGCCGGGTACCAATATTTTAAGGGGCTAGCTATATGAGAAAAAGATTGTTTTTTTGATTTGATCTAGTTTTGTAATATGTACATTTATATATTTTGTCGGGATTGCTACTAGTAATATTTTTTTTAGATACCCTAGTTTGCCGTATTAATGGGAATTGAAGCGGATGAGAAAAATAATTGGACACTTTATTATTATCTTTTCGTCGAGTTATTATCCTTAATAATTCTAATGGAATTATTTAAGTTGTCATGTTTTTTGGTTCGTGAGATGCCATTTAGAGTTGATTGCACGATATTTCTTGACGTTTTATTTAACTTTCGTTAATTAAAAATCTTTGATTACTTGGATTGAAATACTCATGTTGTCAAGCGAGAGAGAGAAGATTTAACGAGGATTTAGTGACGTATTCAATTAACTTCTTGTCAATTTAGTAAATTAATTATCTCGGATGAAATAATTAATTGTCACACTTTGGAATTTTTAAGAGATGATACATATATGACGATATAATGATTGAATGAAGTTAAAGCTTCATAAGAGGATTCAATAGGCGTAGTTTATTATAGATGTGTAGACGAGGCGGACGTCGTAGTCGAAGAGAGTTTGTTTCATCCATAGTGTTTTGATTTCATGCCTTTCTGGCGTAAGATGAAAAACTTATCCTATTTCTATGTTAATAATTTCCCACTAACTCATTTTTCTTCATCTACGTGAGTTCACTACTAGTGGACATAGAAGATTTCCATTTTATAGAGGTACTTAGAGAATCCTAATTCAACTACGTGAGAGATGAGTTCATAATGAACAAACTCTCTTAATTATAGAAAACCAACAAATGACATTTCTAGTGACTACACTATTTCTACAAGCTTAAGTTATATTCTATTAACTATAACTTATTTGTTTAGCATATGCTATATGTAACATGATAATATATAATCATTTAGCATTTAACACATAATCTAAATTCTAAGGATTTTGGAGATAAGACATACCTTTGCCTACGATGTGTTTTCTTCAACATCTTCAAGTGAGCAAACCTTGAAGGAGAAATATTTTGGTAAATCCGTCGTAAGATTTTAAGGAAGTATTTCCTCGTCGGATTTCAAGAAATGTTCATGAACGACTCTACTAAATGTTGTAACGACTCAACCACTTGGTCCCCAATTTATCATGGGTCCAAAATTGTTAGTTCCGAACATATTTTGCATATGTTGCATTTGATTTGGATACATATAAGGTGGACAAATTTCCCACGGAGAGAAGTTTGGTTGTTGTGAATAATTCCACATTGAATGATTATTATTAGGGTAATTTTGTATACCATGATCTATCATAGGTTGTGGTGTTTGGATCCGTTTCGACTGATGTGAGGAGTTATTAGTTCTTTTTTGGAGGAGTAAGTCTTTAGATCTTGTTTTAGGCTTAGTGAATCAATCGGTTTTTAACGAAGGTTTATTGAAAATGTTTTACTTCGTCGTCGCTTTGCATTGGGTATTTTTAGTATTGTTTATAATCCATAAATTTTGTTTTGGGTGTGAATTTAATTCTATTACTTTTTTTTAGACTCAACCTTTGTGACATTTTCAAAATATATTTATTTGTTTTAGACTCACTAGTTGATCCTTTGGTAAAATTAAAATCCTAAGAACGGATTTCTCTTCGGGATGGTTTTTTGAAAACTTTTTTTTTTCTTAAGCGAGTTACACTATATTGTTGAATTGTCTGTAGCTTATTAGAAAATTTCTTACTTAAGCTTTTCATTTTCAAACTTAAGGTCTTGAAAATTTTTGCATTCTTCATTTACCTCTTTACCTTTTTCTAGTTTAGATAGTTTATTTTTTAGTTCGAGTATTTTATTTTCTAACCCATTTTTAATTTGTTTTAGTGATTTATTTTTAGCCATGACTTTTAGACCTACTTTGCATAGTCGATTATATTCACCATCTAAGTCTTTTTCATCTAATGATGAATGATCATCACTAAAGAATTCGGTTTAAAAAGGACCTTATTAGATGCTTTAGCCATGAGATATTTTTCGTCATTTGTCTTTTCTTCTTCATCTTCGTCGCTATCACTCCATGATCCTCCAACGAAGGCTCTTTGATTATAGTTTCTTAATAGTTTTGGACACTCTCCGATGAGATGATTTGGATCTCCACATTTAAAACATTTTCTTTCACTTTTGCCATTTTTGTCGTCTTTACTTCTTTGGGATGACTTTCTTTCATCATGTGGTTGTCTTACGAATCTTCCTCGTCTTTTTGGAAAATTTCTTGAAGTCTCTCACGGCCATGGTGTATTCTTCGTCTTCACTATCGGAAGTCGAACTATCTTCATCACTTGATTCCTTTTTGGCTTTCAAGGCAAGAGATCTATTTTGTTCTCTTTTGCCTTTGACCATTTCGGAATCATTCTTAATTATTACTTCATAAACTTTGTTCATCAAGTGATAGAGATGTTAAACCCTTTGATTCTTTAATAGCCGTAACCTTTGCACGCCATTTAGGATGAAGTGCCCTAAGAAATTTCCTAACATAATTCTTGCTAGAAAAACCTTCATCAAGTGCTTTTAGACTAGTAATAATAATATTAAATCTAGCAAAAGCATTATCTATCGATTCCTCTTTCAGAATCGTAAATTGTGCATATTGTTGAACAAGAAGATCTATTTTATTATCTTTGACTTGACTATTACCTTGGTGAGTGATTAATAATTTATCCCAAATTTCTTTTGCGGTTTTACACATAAAAATTCTTTCATATTATTTACGTGTAAAAAAAATTACTAAATTACCATTTTTGCTTCTTATTTTTTTAGCAAGTTTATTTTTAGATCATCGTTTTAGTTTATCAAATGGTACATTTTATCCTTGTTAGTTTTGGGATTATTTTGAATAGAGGAAAATCACCTTATGGGTAAACAGGCCATAGATCTGATCTTTTGATTTCACATAAGTTTGACATCTATTTTTAAATATATAATCAATCACTTTCAAAATTGGTGGTGGTCTTTGCAGTAGATTGCCTTTATATTTTTCTGATTCCTTAGATACTGATTCAAATTTTAAAATTACAATTTATTTTCAAATCTTGTTTGACGTGCTATTGATACCAATTGTAGAAAACTAGAATGGGGTTTGATTAGTTTACCGCTTTTTATAATTAATGTTTATGTATGGTTTATAAAAATTTAGATTTGATTTTATGTGATATCAATATGTGCACAATTTGAACAATGCAAGTAAGTAAATAAGTAAATATGAAAGACAAGAGATAAGAGTTAGAAAGATCAAACCACAACACAAAGATTTATAGTGGTTCGGTAACGAAGCACCTCTTCGCCCTACTCCACTCCCCGAGCACCAAACTCGAGAGTTCTCTTCACTATGTCAACAAACTCCCTTTAGGCGGAGAAAACCGTACACGACTTTGCTTACACCAATTTCCGACACTAAGCGAAATGTCGAGTTTTAATCCTAGCTAGAACCAATCTATCACGACTAACCATACTACTTCACAACAACTCACAACTTTGCTTCACTTCACAACTTGTCTTCGCTTCACTACTTATCTTTACTTTACAACTTCTCTTCTCATCACAACCAAGACACTACTACGATCACACCAATCTAACACTACTTACAAAGATCACCCCGATCTAACTATACTTACAATAATCATCACAATCTATTTAATATACACAACTACAATACACACCTTCACAATATACACAAAAAGATTCTACAAGAAACTAAACATACTTCTCATAATAACACCACTAAAACTCATATAACACTTCTAGAACTGATGATAAGAAGTTTTATTCTCCTTGCACTTGAGGAATTAGCTTGATCACCTTAGAAACAAAGACTTTATGATTAATTGATCAAAGGAAAAGAATAAGAAGAAGTATAAACAAATGATTTTAGAACAGAAAGAAAGTGTGTGCAAAAGGTAAGAAAATCAGTGGGGAATAGTCAAGTATTTATAGGCAAGTTGAGCTTGCTTTTAGTCTGGGCGGTCCCCTTAATTGGGGTGCCGGTCCCTTTAAAATTAAGGGGGCCGACCCTTATAATTAAGGGGGGCGCCCAGCCCAGACGCTCCTTTTTTTGTCTTTTCTGGGGGAGGTGTTTTCTGGAACATTTCTAGCCGTTTTTGGGTAGAAAATTTGAATTCAAAATATATATTAGAATAAAACATTTCTTTTATATCTAAACTGTTTTGTATAAGATATAAAGTAATGTTTTTGTGACTTTTTATAAAAAATGTGAGAATTGAATAAAAATTCTTTAATATAAATACATTAAGCATTTGTTTATTATACCTTTAATTGATCTAAATTTTCAAATGAAAATTTACTGTTCATTAATTGTTCGGAATAATTTTTCATTATCTGTTTTTACATTTTGTGATTTATCAGAACGTATGAGAGGTAGAAAAATCTTTTACTTTCGTTTTTAGGAATTATTTCTATCAAATAGATTGAAATGAATTTTAAAACGTTTTTTTGCGGAAGCATATTAAGTTTTTCAAAGACAAAAGGAGTATGAATGTATAATAAAGTCTTTGAAAGATGAGATAATTTCTGCACGTAGACTTCACATAGCACATCAGAGAAGTCCAAAGCTAAGCACCTGAAAAATATTCTTAAAACGGTCAACATAAAGTTGGTGAATTCATAGGTTTAAGTAAATTATCTACGAGTATCTAAAAACGTTAAGTGAATACTGCTTCACTCACAGTATTATGAAAAATATTTAGCAATTTGAAACGTTCAACTAAAGCAGTGTGGACCACAAGTTATAAAACGTATGTGACAGTTATAACAAATACAACTTCACATAAAAGGTATTTACGTTGCACTAAGCTCATGACACCGAGGCTAATAATGAAAGATAGCATGTACACTGCTATATAAGTCTTTGATGTGTTGTCGTTGTATGGTATGTTTAAGATGATTCAAGTTTTAAATTTATATTTTGCCGACTAAACCAAAAACAACACTTTAACGGGCAGTGTACCCGATCGGTAGTAGTTTCGTGGTAAGTAGGGTGTCGAACACTTGAAGCGAGGTTAAATCTATCAATTTAATTAATATATTGGTTATCTAATCTATGTTAATTCTATTCTATTCTAAACCTATGTTAAACCTATGTCAGTCTAATTCCTAATTCTATACGGGAAAGGTGGTTTTCAGCCTGAAGAAACCTGGGCCAGGTAGGGTTGGTTGTCTATAATCAATTTCTAGGAACTTTAACTCAGCTAGCTAATTAACAAAAGATAAAGAGTGAAAGATAAAAGAGCGGTCGAACCTTATATAAGAAAACTGTATTAACCATTATTAATCTGATTAGAACGTTGGTTTGTTTATTTGGTGCAACGATTTCTTCTCTCGAGGTGGCATATCATTCTTAAGACTTAGGCGTTACATCATCCTAAGACCTAGACACAATAATTCTGTCACAATTAAAGCATCCGCATAAAGCACCCTTATTTGCTGATTATAATATATCTTAGGGATTAAAGCAATGGTGATCTTGTTAAACCCTAGCTCATAGTGACTTTACCCACTTACCGCTTAATGGCAGTTTATACACTAGTAGTCCACTTGTCCAACTATCCAATAGAATCAGAATGTTACTTGTTAAATTATCTAGGTCACATGTTAGTCAACACGATCAATAAACCATTGGCAATATCCAATTACCTAGTTAAGCCTGAAGCGTATCCTAGACACAAACTTAGAGGGACAATATTTGTGTAACTATGATTCTAGATGTATAAATCACTATATGGAGAGCTATCCCGGAATCTAGATCTACTTGGTCCACTTCACTAAATCCAGTTGAATGATAGGCCCTATACAAAAGCACGTAAACAAGTATAAATTGATAAACATAAACAAGCACTCAACGATAAATCAAGAAATCAAGATAAACAAATACCAAACATTCAGATCTTCATAATAATGGCTAATACCCGAAGGTATTAGCCTTCAAACGTCATAATAAATACAAGAGTAATTATTTAGCCAAGGTAAACTAACCGAGTTAACGAATGATACCAAAAACTGAATGATTACTAAGGTATATGGAATTACACGATGTCTTCTATGGAGTTGATAACGTTGCTCGACCTCTTCTGCTCTTTTTCTCCTCTAAAAATCGACTTTTGTGGTTTAGGTATCGAGAATATGATTTAGCACACTTAAAACTCGTTTTTGAGTTTTCTATATATAAGGTCTGGAAGTCGGTTGGATACTGCGTATCCAAGAGTTGGATACTGCGTATCCAAGAGTTGGATACGACGTATTGGGGATGTCTTGGAGTAGGGGCCACGCTTGATATCTTCCAGAATATTATATTGATTCCTTATCTTGAATACGGCGTATTGAGTCCTCTGGATACAGCGTATTGATCTTTATTCCTATGTGGTCCTTGGTGAGTGCAGGCACGGATACGCCATATCTTCCTTGATGGATACGGCGTATTGGTCTTTAGAATAGTAATCTTCAAAATATCTTCATTTAAGCTCTAGAATGCGCGCCTTTTGCTAACTTTCACCAAATTTATCCATAATTACTGCAATCTCAAATATAAACGATTTTAAGTAACATTTATTTGCAATTAAACTATACAAAACTTGGTTTATAACATGGTTATTGATGCTTTAATAAATAGTCGTTATTTGATGATCATCATCTATCCCCCACGTAAAATCTAACTTGTCCTCAAGTAGCCTTTGAAGTTATAAAATGTATCTTAAGGATATTTTCCGTTAAAGCACTTATTCGATCTATTACAAGTACACAACCAAACACCTCATGAAATAGGAAGATGAAAACACTCAAATCACTCAACTAATCTATGTGGTAACATGTAACTAATTCGCTCAATTGCTCGGTCATGACGAGTACTCTATCATAAGCTTGGCAAGGATACACATCTCCACCACTAAAGCTAAGGAGTAACAAGTTTATAAAGGTAAATATGGGTTTTTGTATGGAAAGGCGTACGGTTGATCATTCTACAATCTTTCACCAGAAGTACCACTCCAACAAGGCAGCTGAAGCACACATACACACCCGGAACGCCGGGATAGACATGTGTGTTCGATCACATCCCCATTTGAATTTAACCAGCGGTTAAGATGAAGAATGATATAGGGCAGGAACCTTCTAACTTTCACCAAAAGTCGCAAACCAACAAGGTACAAGACATGCATACATGGCCGTAACGACGGAATAGACATGCATGTTCGTATGAATCCTTATTTGCGTAAAACCAGCGGTTAATCATCAGGTGAGAGGGAAGTAAATTGTTGTTAAATAAAAATCAAGAAACAAATAGATTAAGACTTAAGATACAAATTGCTAGACACTTATTTCCTGACCGTTACCATGATAAAGACACAACTATTTACAACGTCTTGATCCTCGATAAAAAACAACAACCTAAGTTGGCGTTCCCGTAACGGTCAACTTCCCAATCTTCCCAAAACTTTACATACTCTACAAGGCAAGTGGCGATATCTTCCACATTGTACAATACTCTACATCATTGATTTTTTTAGACGTATCAACGAATAATCGATCCTTCGTGTGATTCCTTCGGTAGTTGCGAAACGATTATCTTCAAACTTTCTTTCTCTTTTTGTATTTTTCTCATTTTTTCGATTTTTTGCTAACTATACTTCAAATCTCGATGTAGTTTCACCATCTTCACGATCATAATAATTCCGGATAATTCCTTCAATAGTTCTTCGTTCTTCGGATTCACCAATAATTGTGATGGTAGTAAAATCACATGAGTTTTGACTACTAATATACATTCTCATTTGCAATGTGCAAATTTCCAACCGCACCAAAGATAGAAAATGACACAAGACTCGGGAAATACAAACTTTACACTTTAAGCAACTAGCAACTGTAAATTAAACTTAATCTAACAGGGTAGGTTAAGGTGTAAGGGTGTAACGAAACAAATAGTTGGTGTAAATTCCTAAAGGATTGGCTCTACGGGTTGTTCTAGTGGATCATCACTCTAAAGATGAGAGTGGAAAAGGGTTTAAACGGGAGGTTAACTAACCGGTGTAGTTAGTTAATAAGCAACATGTAAAGGCGATTTGGGTGTAATCCTAAAATTTACCAATTTAAACAAGTTACTCCAATTAAATCCATAATACTCATTATTGTGGTCTCGAGTGATATACCAAGCCAAGTTCTAAAGTCTACAACATCACCGGCACACTCATATTTTGTGGAATTTGGGTAAACATTTGGAAACGGAAAGGTTAAATCCTCACAATATCTAACAAGGGTTATTGTGTGCGGGTTATGTATCAAGTAATTTCACAAAAGTATGCTTGAATTTTTTTTAAAAATTTGAGCATAATTTAAGCATTTTAATATAAAAAATAGCACAAGTAAACATTCTAATTCCATCCCCCACTTGAATTATACAACGTACTCGTTGTATATATGAAACATTAAATACGGGAATTTAAAAAGAATTAGAATGAGAAACTCCCCTGATATTTGCTCGGTAGATTCTCCAAGTTGCGTTTATGAGCAAGATTGTGTGTTGAAAAAGCGTCTAAATCCTAGCACGAACAACACACACATAGAATTCCAGAAAATATGCATTCCACCAACTTCGTCGATATTTCTTTCTCAAGGTGCTGTATAAAATATAGGAAAAACAAGTGCATTCCTATCTTGGTACCTACGGTTAATTTAAACTAAACTAAACAAACTAATTACGGGTCAGACTGATGGATACGGCGTATCAGTTTAATGAATACGCTGTATTCAAAATCTGACAATAATGTTTTTAAAGTGCAATAAAATAAAGACTGATAATGTCCAGACAATCAATATGTCGTATGGTTTGGAGCGGATACGCCATATTGATGTCTGGGAAGACAGACTCGATAACAAAATTAAATAACAATCCGGGTTGTCTCCCAAGAAGCACTTTTGTTTACAACGAAGTCTTTAAGTTAGAATTTTCTTCAGCTTCCTTTTTATTCCATCTCATGCACACTAATGTGCCTGCGTGTGAGCCATTCTTCCGTCTTTGCATTTCGAATGTAATTGGGTCCTAGATTTAAAACTCCTTTGTAGAACCCCTTAAGCTTTTGGTATACATGCGATATTTCATTCTTCACATCTTTCTCACTTATCTTTAGTAATGGTGGGATCTTGTTACATTGCTCATTAGTGTGGTTTTTAAACCTCGGATGTGATCGCACCATTTGGTAAGTTACTTCATCATCACCATTGTAAAGGGTAATAATCCCTTCGAAACGTTTTGCTTTAATTCTAACTTCTCTTAAGAATGGTTCGCAAACAATAATATCGCATATTCCTTTATCACGATAAGCATCCATTTCCTCCAAAACTACAAAATCAGTCATAACAGAAAAAGTTCCAACAAAGATAGGCACATTCATTAAGGCTCCTACGACATTATCCCCTTTGTACACCATCTTATTTTTCATTATTGAATTATGAAATTTTCTTGACATTACATTGACGTACAATAACGGGTAGAAGTTGACGTGTGTAAATTCAAATCCTATCATGCATGAAAACTTTAAGTTGCGGGCATAATCTATATAGATCTTCTTATCATCGTCACAATAACTAGGGTAATCATCAATTCCAATATCAAGATCTTCATCCCTAGTTCTAAATTCCTCAATTACCTCACCTTCCTCAATGGTGGGCATCAAATCATCTCCTTGATTTCTCCTAAGCTCAAATGGTTCATTTAGATCATTTAGTTCAATGTAATCTTCCAAGAAAGGGTCTAATGATCTATTTAACACCAAAGTCTCTCCCATAAGCCTAGCTTCTAAATCAAGTTCCATTCTTTCTCTCAAACTTAGCATGTAGACCCTCTTAATTATACTACTAGCAGGTTTAACACTTTTGAAAATAATATTTTCTTCCCCAACTCTTAAAGTAATCTTTCTTTTGTAAACATCAATCTTAGCACGGACGGTAGTCAAAAATGGTCTTCTGAGGATCAAGGGCACTTTGATATCCTTGGGCATATCAAGAATTATAAAGTCTACTAGGAAAGTAAATTTACCAATTCCTACTAGTACGTTTTCAGCTATTCCTTTTGGATATTTTACAGTCCTATCTGCCAATTCCACTGTCAACCTAGTGTGAGCTAATTCGCCTAATCCTAAGTTAAGGTATATCGAGAGAGGCATAACACTAACGCTAACTCCTAAGTCAACAAGGGCATTATCAAAACAAACATCATTAATAAAGCAAGGTAAAGTGAAACTTCCTGGGTCTTTCTCCTTTTGAGGTATGGTGTTATTGATATGTGAAGCTCCATAAGCTTTCGTGAATTTTGGTCCATAATTCCCCTCTTCTTCTTCTTCACAGTAATGGTTATCCAAACGACTTGGAAAAGGAACCGTCATTTGTCTTGACTTGTACAACTGTGTACTGTTCTGTCTAGTGGATACGGCGTATTGGGATGATCCAATACGGCGTATCGAGTGTGAATCAGCTTCAATAGTGGTAGAAATCGACTTGACTTGATCTCTCAGGTTTGTTTCAGTTGAGCTTGGTAGGCTTACAAATCCTCTTTCCTGTAGTACCTTGCTCATTTGCCCGATTTGAATTTCTAAAGTTTTAATTTATGCTCCTTGGTTTCTTATGGCAGCATCTATCGTAGCTCTGATTTCTTTGATCAAACTGGAATTTTCTTCGTGTCTCTTTGCTGATTCACTCATGAATTTGCTCAGGGTATCTTTCATAGATTGCCTCCGTTCTTGGTACGAAGGATTTGTGTTGTTCCTTTGATAGTACCCATGGAGTTGTTACTCTATATCCCCTTCCTTGAAAAGGTCCATCAAATTGCGTGTAGTAAGCTTCTTCTAGGGTTTTCCTTCTTCTTTTTGTGGGCAATCTTTGGTGTAATGGGGTCTTTTGCATTGTTCACATCCGACTTGAGCAGCATAAACTTTTTCATTCACCTTCTTGATCTCCCTTCCTAGATTGTTCAGTTGTGCTTGTATAACAGCAGTCTGTCAGAAGTCTTAGTACTTCTTCCTCTAGATGTTCCATTATGCCATTTTTGAGAGTATTCAGCCATTTCTTGGATGGCCTTTTTAGCATCTTCATCAGTCTTAGAGTCAAGAATTTGTCATGTCGGAATATCCAACCCATTGTAGAACAAAATTACCTCTTGCATCTCAGTCAAATAAGTGGTAGAGGGACACTTCATCAATAGTTTTTAAAGCGCGTCCCCAGCTATAACAAATGATTTCATCTTGCTTCTGTTGCTGAAATTGTAGATTTTCCACCATTTTATCTATTCGCATAATGAATCCACGAGGTCCACTATTTGATCTCAAAAACTTAGTTTTAAGATCTTCCTAAGTTTTGATCGAACCAGTTGTGTTCATATCATAGCCAACGACTCGCGCTCACAGTTAATGATATAGGGACGACTCGGAGCATTAGTGAGATGCCAAAGTGATGTAAAGGAAACATGTAAATAAGTCAACTATATCGAGAACATTCTCAATTTTCATTATGCATCCACATTATATCCGAACCCGCTAAATGTGTATCTTAAAGCTCCTTAAATAATATTATCCATTCATTTCAAGATATGAACATTGTTATCAATTTTAGGCTAGCAAATCTAACCCATTGTAGAACAAAATTACCTCCTGCATCTCAGTCAAATAGTGTTGAGGACACTTCATCAAGAGTTCTTTAAAGCGCTCCCATGCTTGAAAAAGGGTTTCATCTGACTCTTGCTGAAAGTTGTTGATTTCCTCCATTTTCTTCGCAGTTCGACCAGGTGGGCAATATTTGTTCAAAAACTTAGTTTTAAGATCTTCCCAAGTTTTGATCGAACCAGTTGGTTCGTTTCTTAGCCAACGACTTGCGGCTCCAGTTAAGGATATAGGGAAGACTCGGAGCATTAGTTGATCCACAGTGATGTTAGGAACATGGAATAAGTCAACTATTTCGAGAACTTTCTCAATGTGTTCATTTGCATCCTCATTATCCGAACCGCTAAATGTGTTTTCTCGAAGCTCCTTAAGAAATTGTCCTTTCAGTTCAAATTGATCTTTGTTATCAATTTTAGGTCTAGCAACTCCCGATCCATAGTCTGTTCGGGTCTTGCTCATGTATTGCTCCATTGTTTCCGCCATTGCTTCCGCTTCTTCTTCCTCCGAGTATTCTTGGTCAGAAAGTAGATTGAAATCAGGCGATCTCAATTCGTCAAGACTTAGAGTCTTGAAGTGTCTCCTTGATGATCGAAATTCTCGTTCAGGTTCTTTGTAAGGTGTAAATAGTTCGTTCGTAGAACTCTTTGTCATGCACTACCTGAAACAAGGGATAAACAATCAGTAAGATTTGTCCCGAAGAAAGGTAAAAAATTTGGCACGAAAATCAAATATTTCAGCTTTTGTTCCAGACGATCGATACGCCGTATCCAATGGAAGTGGATACGCCGTATTAATCTGTTGGAATGAATACGATGTACTGGACAGAAAACTAGATACGTCATATCCGATAGAAGTGGATACGCCGTATTCAACTGTCAACCAGAACAGTGTATTTAAGAAAAACAATTAAATATGCAAACAATTAAACACACAAATATATACAAGCAAACAATTAAAGACAAATATATAAAATTTACAGAATATACAAGAATATACACTAATCTAAATTACACTAATCCTAAGGGTTAAATCTAATCTAATGTTAAAAACCAAAATATCAAATAAAAATCAAGATTAATTTTCACTCCTCGGCAGTGGCGCCAAAAACTTGATGTGCTGTCGTTGTATGGTATATTTAAGATGATTCAAGTTTTACATTTATATTTTGCCGACTAAACCAAAAACAACACTTTAACGGGTAGTGTACCCGATCGGTGGTAGTTTCGTGGTAAGTAGGGTGTCGAACACTTGAAGCGAGGTTAAATCTATCAATTTAATTAATATCTTGGTTATCTAATCTATGTTAATTCTATTCTATTCTAAACCTATGTTAAACCTATGTCAGTCTAAATCCTAATTCTAACGGGAAAGGAGGGTTTTCAGCCTGAGAGACTGGCACGGTTTGGTTGGTGTCTATAATCAATTCTACCCATACAAGCTAATTAACAAAGATAAAAGAGCGGTCGAATTAAGGTTTTGAAAACTAATCAATCCCAAGCCCTAACCAGTATCCATATTAACATCCATAAAATAAAAAGATGAATATGATAAGCTCAACGAATCACCAGTAGTACTCAATCCAAAAAGCAATGAAACCAAACAAATATAAATGACGGCACCAAACCCTAACCAGAAAACCCTTACGCAACAAAGAAACGATACCCAAAACTATAAAGAAAATATCAATCCTAAAAAGAACCTGTTACACCTTCATAAAAACAGATGTAGCATGAGCGTTTTAGAATATTCAGATTCAGGATAGAATGGATAAACGATTATATTATGAACAAAGGATTACGAAAAAAACCCTAAAAATAACGAAATCATAGCTCCTAATTGCTCAAAACCCTTAAATAATCTTAGATAAGATCAATCAAGGACAAGCGCAAACAGGAAAGCAGTGATCGGAATTAGATTTAGGGTTTAATTAGGGCTGCCGAAATTCGCCACATGGAGAGAAAAATAGGGTTTTGGTAAATAACTTTAATTTTTATACTAGGAGACTTATAATATGTTATTATGGATTTACATGCAAATGTGATAGGTTTTCGGGTTTCTGTTTGATCAAAAACGCTAAAAACGTAAACTCACGCCAAAAATAATAAAATCACAAACGTAAATATTCGTAAACCACGAAATGACATAAAATGACTTTATTAATTATAATTCACGTAAACTAAGCTCAGTCCGACGTTGGAACGCTTTTGCTAACGATTTTTAGTTTTTACGCAGGACAACTTCGCGGATTAACGTCAAATTAACACATAACTTATAAAAGTTAAAATAATGAACGGAATCGGTAAAAATATTGACCTAAAATTTACGGGGTGTCATATCCTTTCCCCGTTAGAAGAGCGTTATCCTCAAAGCTTAAGACGTAGCATTCGACGCAGATACAGGATTAGCAAAAATGTGCGGATATTTCTTTTGCATTTGATCTTTACGCCCCCATGTGAACTCAGGACCTCTCCTCGAGTTCCAACCTACCTTAACAATCGGAATGCGACTTTGTTTCAAACGCTTGACCTCACAGTCAATTATTTCGATAGGTTCGTCAGTGAATTGGAGCTTGTCATCAATTTGGATTTCATCCAACGGTATAGCAAGATTTTTGTCGGATAGGCATTACTTCAAGTTAGAGACGTGAAAACAACTGTAAACTCGGCTCAATTTCTCTGGGTGTTCAAGTCGATAGGCAACGGTTCCAACTTTGACAATGATCGTAAAAGGTCCAATATAACGAGGGTTATGCTTTCCCTGTTTGCCAAAACGTATCACTCCTTTCCACGGTGATACCTCCAACATGAAATTCTAAGGGTTTGCGTCCCACGTCAGCATAATTCTTTTGATGATCACGATTACCCAAATCATGTAGTAACAACTTGTTGTCTTTGGCAGGCTTGTGGTACAATCCATGGCTATATTTTCCCATTTCCAATGGGGTATTTCTGGTTGTATTAGTAAACCGGATGGTTTTTGGTAATCTTCCCTCATCCTCATGTGCGTCAAGTGCTTGCTGACACAGGTGGGAATTTCTGCTTTCTTGATGGACCACCAATACAACTTCTTCAGGTCTTGGTACATCTTATCCGATCCAAGATGGATGGAATACTCTGACGTATGCGACTCGTGCATAATAAACGCTCTCAAGTCACCAAAACACGGAATCCAATTCTGGTTCTTCAAATACAGCGTTCCATCAGCACGGGGTTCGAGTTTATTATTCATACCATGTAGTCTTCAGTCACGAAATTTCCTTCTTTTCTCGCCTCAGCTTGAGCATTCGGAATTTGCTTGATAAGGTTTTAACCAATAGTCATTACTAAGGCTCGAACTCGCAGTGGCTTAATCCTTTCCTTTTGGCTCAAGGCATCCGCCACCACATTCGCCTTTCTTGGATGATATCAAATCTCACAATCGTAATCACTCAAAAATTCCAACCATCGTCGTTGCCTCATGTTCAACTCTTTCTGATCAAGGATATGTTGCAAACTCTTGTGATCAGTAAACATGACGCACTTCGTATCATACATATAGTGTCTCCACATCTTCAAGGCAAACAATACTGCCCCAAGTTCTAAGTCGTAAGTGGTATAGTTTAAACCTTGAGTTGGCGTGATGCGTAAGCTATGACTTTCTCCTTCACCATCAAAACCGCGCCCAGTCCTAGTGTGAAGCATCGCAATAGACCACGAAGTTTTCACTTCCTTCGGCCAATGCCAAAATCGGCACGCTACACAACTTCTGCTTCAACAGTTGATATGCAGCTTCTTCCTTTTCACCCCAATCAAACTTCACGTTATTTTGAGTCAATTTGGTCATAGGTTTAGCAATCTTCGAGAAGCCTTCAATAAACCTTCAGTAATAACCGACAAGACCTAAAAATTAGCATATCTCTGTCAGAGTCGTAGGCGTTACCTAATCCTTGATTGACTCAATCTTGGAGAAATCTCCGTGAATGCCTTGATTATCAGCAACGTGGACGAAAAATTGCACTTTCGGGAGCCAGAATTCACTCTCATAGAATTTAGCATAAAATTCCTTATTCTTAAGCAAATTTCGAGATAAGCCTAAGGTGTTCCTCGTACTCCTCATTTCCCCTTGAGTAGATAAAGATGTCATCGATGAATACTATCACGAACTTATCCAAGTACGGTTTGCACACCCGATTCACGAGATCCATGAATACCTCTGGTGCATTGGTCAAACCAAATGTCATGACCTGAAACTTGAAATGTCCATAACAGGTCCTAACTTCGGTCTTAGAATATCCTTTTCTCGAACTCTAGTGGGCGGTAACTAGTCCTTAGGTCAATTTTCGAGTAAACGCTAGATCCTTGCAATTATACGTGTATTAAGTCTATCTTAAATAGATGATTCAGAAAATTTAGTGTATAATCTCAATTGATGGTATCAATTCTTACGAACTTTCCGTCGGCTAACTCAACAGAGTACTCAGTGTCTACGGTGGTTGGGACGATGCCACTTAAAGGGCTAATCTTAGCGGAGGTGAGGCTTCTATCAACTAGGTTCCACGTACTTGCAATAATTTCGTTCTTTGCTTAAACTTTAGGTCCATTAGAAGTTTTGTCGGTATGAGAATCTTATAATCTTCATGATTCTAACTGACTAAAATGTAAGTCAATCGAAGGAAATCTCCTAGTTCTCTTGGTTATAATCCAATTAGAAAAATAAGTTCATTACGTTCTAACATCCTACAATCCATACTTATCGTGACTACAGGGAGCGTGATTCGGTCTCTCGGCTAAGGGTATGGTGTCTCTATATGATAAGGTTGGGAAATATCTACTTAGTTTCGGCGCTTACAAACACGAGTACACATGACCAACACATCTCATGAATATGCACGTAAAATATCAGTAAAACATTAATACAATAAAATCTCATAGAAAGTATAGAGAAAAGAGAGGAAAATAGAAATGGAAAGTAAGGATGAATTGTCAAGGTTTTTAAGGTGACTACTCCCAGCATAGCATGGTCGTTCCTGAATTATACATACGTGATCAGGCTATGTATAATTAAGGACTAACGATGGAACACTCATTTCGTCAAACTAGTGTTATGTTTAAAAATTTATACGGTATAAAAAATATGGTTTATACGGTAGCCAAATAGTTTGTAGTAATGAAAACAAGGTAGTTTTTATGGCGACACAAGATATTTTGTAAGATAGCGGAAAATATTTTATGAGATGATAGCAAAATAGTTTACGAGAAGATTACGTGACGGTTTATAACGTAACAGTAAGAGGTTTATAATATGGTAACAAATGGTTTACAAATTGACAACCCAATAGTTTATAAAGTGGCAACGTAATAGTTTATAAAAGACACGAAGTAGTTCATATGATAACGATGACATAGTTTATAAATTAACAACGAAATAGTTTATAAACGACAACAAAATAGTCATGAGGTGACAACGAAATAGTTTGTGAGATGACTGCAAAGTAGTTTATAATAGGGTAGCAAAAGAGTTTATAAATAACCGTAAAATAGGTTATAAGATAGAAACGAATTAGTTCATTAAATGATAACCAGATAAGTTATGAGGTAATAGTAGGATAATTATAAGATGTTGTCCAAACAGTTTATAGAGTGTTATCAAAATAGTTTATAAGATGTTAGCGAAATGGTTTATAAAATGATGGCAAAAGAGTCTATAAACAACGACAAAATAGGTAAAAAGATGAAAACAAGTTGGTTTGTAAAATGATTGCGAAAATAGTTTATGAGATGATAGTAGAATAATTTATAAGATAATGACAAAATGGCTTATAGGACGATAATGAAATAGTTTATAGGATGATATCAGAATAGTTTGTTAATCAATAGTGAAATGGTTCATAAGACGATAGTAAAGTGATTAGTAAGCTGTTTAGTAGAATGGTTCGTAGGCTGACGAGAATGAAAAAAAATGTAGTTTATAAATGACAGCAACTCTGTTTATAATACGACAATATTATAGTTCATACGATAACATCCAAATAGTTTATACTAGTAAAACGGTTTGTAAAATAATAGTGAAATAGGTTGTAAGACGGTAATAGAATTTTGAGGAGTACCTTGCATAAATAAATAGAGAAATTAAGTGTAACTGACAGAATCGTCATGACACCTACATTAATAGGAAATTTAAAACATCCGCTCAATACAACGAAATTTATGGAAAAGTACTAATGCGAACATAGTCTAAGAACACTTTGACCTAGGTCACTAGGTAAGGCGGGAAGATCTTTTCTTAAGCATTGTCTTGTCTTTGATGACACTAGAGTTCCTACGAGCTTTTTCCTTCTAAATCTGGTTCACTGGGTCCTGATTTCTCAACTTCTGGCATTTATTCCTAAAATGTCCCAGCCTTCCACATTTATAGCAAGTGATGGTAGCCTTTGTATTTTCCACATGGGCTCTCTGGTTCATTGCAACAACGGATGCCTTACAATCCCTAGTCATGTGGCCAACCCTCTAACAGTTACTACACTTCACAGTACACGGCCCAACATGATGCAACTTACACTTGTTGCAATAAGGTAATTTCCTACCATAAGCCTTCTTTTCATTGGCTCCAATAGTGTAAGCTGTTGTCACATCCGGTTTCTTGAAGGGTGGTTGTTGTGGCACACGGTTATCCTTTGGTTGGTTCTCAAACTTCCTTTTGTTGTTAGCATTCTTCTCTACTGTGGTTTCTTGCTGCATGACCTGATTCATCAGATCGTGAGTCATGCGGGTTTTTGTCTCGTAGATCGCAATAGCTTCAATAGCATCGGTAACTCGCTGGGCCACAATCTGGTCAATCTCTACAGAACTCATTCCTTGTCTTGTTACTGACATTTTCTTCAAAATCAAAAGGAGTAAAAGAAAGATAAATTAAGTCGGTTTCCTAAAGTCGCGTTTCCAAAAATGGAACGTTACAAGGTGACGAGTTAAAGTCGTGTTTGAATTAATCGACATGTTTCTAGGCCTTACGAGGAGTAAGAAGGATTGAGACGTTGCGAGATGACGCAGGTGTTTTGACAGTATGGGCGAGTGTTCAAACTCGGATTCGGGTTCGGATAGTAAGATAACGTAGGGTCGGCAGACTGCGACAATTTCAACGTTGTGTGAAACTATATTATGTATAGTTGTGAAAGGTTTTAAAGTTCCTCGTATTACTCATGATGTTTTAGAAATAAGCGAGACCATTGTGTCACTCACAATGTCTTAGAAATTTTTAGTATTTATATAGACAACTTCTATACAAACAGGTGGGGAAATATACGTAAGGAAAAAGTAACCGCAGAGAAAAGATTACTCATAATAAACACTTTAGAGAAGTTTTGAGAAAAATTATATTTTTTCATCTTTTAGTGAAAATAAATAAAATAAATAAATAATTAAATATTATTTATAATTAAAATCAAAAATCAATGTTTTTAAGAAATATCTAAGTATAAACTTTTTATGAAATTTTGACATGACCCGTACGTTTATACAACGTTTTTCAAGGTTTCAAACCTTATTTTCAACAATTCTTCACAAATTCGACACTTTTCGACAAAATTCCAAAAATCTCAATCTTTAACACTTATCAACACTTTTCCTCCAAAATATCATTCAATATCACTTCGTAAATACATTTCGCTTTCAAAAAGTCTGTCAAAACTCTTAAAATGACCAAATATTGCTAGGCCTAATAAGGTCCGTTATAGTATTTATAAGTCCAAAATACGATCCAAGCCTAAACCCACGGCCCAACAACATATATAAGCTCATACTTATTAGTAGAAAATATTCCGGACCACAATAAGCCCATCCATTAAGCCATGGCTTAAATGGACTTATTGGGCCGTGAGTCCATAACCTCCATACTACGTATATTAAGCTTAAAAATAAGCTATAAAGCTACTTATTGCATTTGGTTACTACCATAAGCCTCAAATATAGTCCACAACATACGCCATAACACAAAAATAATCAAAATCACTTCCTAGTAATTTTGAGAAACCACACGTGGCATATAAGCCAAAATAAGCCAAGAAATAGCTTAAAATAAGCCCGAATAAGCTACACAAGCTACTTATTAAAAGTAATTATTCTAGCATCATATATTATTCAATCATCACGACCACAACATCAAAACTACAAAAAAACCCCTTTTTCTCTTTTTATACCACACGAACCAAACACCCCTTAAATCATACATTTCGTTAAAAAAAATCAATTTTCACAACGATCAACTTGTACAACTAACATCTATGCATCCAAAATAAACCCAAAAGGACAAACGAAATTAAATTGAAAACGTACAACAAGAAAATCTTCAAATTTGTAGATTTGGACACAAACCGGATAACCTAAACGTTCTTTAAATGAATAACCAAACACTAGAATCAACCTCAAATATTTATGTCTTCATGTTTTCTTGATCAATCTTTAAAAATTTATGTGTTTCTTGTTTGTGTTGAGTTCGGCCGAATATACACACACAAGTGTGTGTGTGTTTGATTTTTTTGAAAATAATAAGAATGATGGAAAATGAGGTGAAAGGAATATAATGTGACACACCTTGGACATACTTGCTAAAATTTAGCCTTTTGTTCCCTACAGCTTCTCATAAACCGGCCAAAGGGACCATAGTGGACTCGCCTTATCTTTTTTTCGTGTCGAAATCACTTAAAAGGCTCAAAAACTCACCGTAAAATTTTACCCCCAAAAGTAAATTGTAGCATTTTTATTCACTTTAAAAATACAATTCATTAACCGAAGTAATCACAGACATATTATTCACTTTACGACCTTCAAATCAATTTAGACATAACGGACATGTCAGACGTCGTATTCAGCATTTATCAAAATTTACGAGCAAACCACCTTAAATACAAATAACACAATATAACCTTCCAAACGGATATTAATCACCATAAACCACAATTCATCATAATACTCTTAAAATCACCACGATTCTAATAAAAATCACCACCGTACAACTGGAATAAAAAATCTTAATAAACTAACAAAAGTCAAATAGTCAAAAAACTATATATGAAATATTCAGAACACAAAAAGGGAAAAGGTTACACTTCATGAACGTATCTACTTTCTAAAACCCTATAGACATCCCTAAGTGCATTGGACATATTGGGATCGTTGTAAATTTTTCGAGCGTATGCACGAGTTTTCTTGTAGTCTTGTTGGTATTCACTTGGCATTTTAGTACCTACGTAATTTATAGTGATTTTAATAAGAAATAATTATAAATAATAATGACTCGATGAGTGAACAATAAGATGTAAAAGTTTTTATATTCATTTGATGTGGGTGTGCGGTTTGCTTGACTTTAACAAAATGAAAATAATGATAGTAATATTAATAAGCAAACCTTGATGCACAACCTATGTTTGATATTGCTCTAAATGAATTGAACGAAACAATGCTTATGAGTTAAGCACCTCGTGTATGCATTCATGAGTCCAAATACATGAAGAAATTTTTTTTGCGTTGTATTAACATTGTAATTAAACAACCCTTGTTTTGAAAAGATCATAGAAGTGAAAATCATAACTTGGGTTTTTGTCAAAAATCAATTCTTGGCGAATCACTTCAGTTATGCTTTTTGAGTATCAAAGTAGTTATACATTGTTATATCTTAGTTCTAATTATACGAAAATAACAATAAAAATCGAAAACCCCAAATTATATGATTTGATTAAAATCGAACCCTAGATATGAAATCAAAAAGAAAATAAGATGAAATCACTTACAATTGTTGTTATAGATTGATGATTAGTTGATGATCTTGTAGATTAGTTGCCCCCCCCCACCCCCGCTCCAATTGCCGAAAAAGATATGTATGATTGAGGGTTTTAGTGTTTAGTCGTGTGTGTGTTTTAATTTTATGTTTGTGTGGTCCCAATTTGTTTTAAAATCAGTTAATTACCCACGATCACAGGACAAAACACACGATCCACTAAAATAACGCACGGATCTCCCTATGGTGGATCTGTGGTCCGTAAGTGTCCAAAAATATGGACAGAGTTGATTTTTAAGCAAATTGAGATATGGTGTTGTGTTTTTGGCAATTGAAGTATGTTATATATACTATTAAGAGTATGTGATATAATTTTCGAAGTTGAACGTTCAAGTTTTTGAAAAATCGTGCACCTTAAGTGAATTCCAATGGAATTTCAACGTAAACGAACCTGACATAGAGTGTGGTTATCTTTTAGCATAAGTTTGACCATTACTAATAACACAATCATTTGTGAACATTTAGATTCAACAAAACATCGTCAACACAAGTGTGAGTTGCAATTTGATGATTGTTCTTTTCATCCTTTTAATTGATTTTGTAATTTTCATGTATTAACCATACATGTAGATTTTAAAAATATCTATGGTTATTTTATTGATATCTTCTTAATCTAATAAAATTCTAATCTCGATTATGTTCACGATCGGAAGTTTTGTAATTGGAACTTGTAATGAGAATTAACATCTTTTGAATAATGATTAATTACTTCATTAAATTTCCGCTTACGATTATTTTTGAGATGATGAAGAATCACTATCCATGATAAGTTCCATCATTCCTAATCCTAATCTTAAATAATTAAATACTTCACGTTTTAAAGGCTTAGTAAATATATCGGCTATATTATCTTTCGATGCAACTTTCTCGATAGAGATATTGCCCTTTTGGACATTATCACGTAGAAAGTGGTGTCGTATTTCTATATGTTTAGTTCTAGAGTGTTGTACGGGGTTTTTTCTTAAGTCGATAACGCCTTTATTATTGTACATAATCAGAACGCCATCGAGGCGTATGCCATAGTTGATGAGAGCTTGTTTCATCTATAGTGCTTGTTGACATGCCTTACCGGCGGAGACGTATTCGGCTTCAGTCATGGAGATAGCAAAGGCCATATTTATTTTTTTTGTTTTAGTTTGTTATTTCTAAGTAAACCAAGATGTTAAACAACATCCCATGAACGTATAAACGCCACTAGTGATTTTACGATCAACGTAATCGCCCGCGTGGTTGGAGTCGGCATAAACTATATTTTCTATTCTAGTTCCATTCGGATACCATAATCCTAAGTGGGTAGTTCCCCTAATATACCTAAATATACGCTTAATGGCTTCTAAGTGAGTAGTCTTAGGATTTTCTTAGAAACGAGCACATAAGCAAACACTAAACATAATATCGGGCCTACTTGCGGTTAAATAAAGTAAACTACTAATCATACCTTGATATTTAGAGCTATCCACGAAGTCGGCTTCATCGTCCTTGGTGATCTTGATCTCCGTTGACATTGGCGTCTTGGTTGGTTTAGAATCTTCTAACCCGAACTTCTTTAACATCTCTTTGATTTACTTGGATTGATTGAAAATATTCCGTCTTTCATTTGTTTTATTTAAAGACCCAAGAAGAAGTTCAACTCCCCCATCATACTCATTTTAAACTCGTCGTGCATGATTTTTGCAAAATCATCACACAAGTTTTGACTCGTGGAACCAAATATAATGTCGTCGACATATATTTGAACAATAATAAATTTGACTTAGATTATCTTAGTAAAAAGAAATCATCGATCATATCCTTTTGAATACTCCGTGTTTTAATCAACAAATTTGAAAAAAAAATTTTTAGTCTTCAACCAAGCCTTAGGAGCTTTCTTAAGTCCATACAAAGCATTTTTAAGTTTATAAACATAGTTTGGTTTTTGAAAATCAATAAACCCTGGAGGTTGAGCAAAGTAAACCTCTTCGTTTATAAAACCGTTTAGAAAAGCACTTTTTACATCCATTTGGTATAGTTTAAAATCGTTTGCACAAGCGATAGCAAGAAGTATTCTAATTGATTCTAACCTAGCTACCGGAGCGTATGTCTCATCATAATCTATACCTTCTAGTTGATTATATCCTTGTGCCACTAACCTAGCCTTATTTCTAGACACTATACCATTTTCATCTAATTTATTTCTAAAGACCTATTTTGTTCCTATGATGGATTGACTCATGGGTAAAGGGACTAAATCCCAAACATCATTAGCTACAAATTGATTTAGTTCTTCTTGCATAGCTATAATCTAACTTTTATCTTTTAAGGCCTCATTGACATTTTTGGGTTCTATGGTAGATATAAAACAAAAGAAATTACTATGATTTTGGGCTTGAGACCTTAGGGTTCTTTGATTAAGATCTCCTATTACTTGATCTAATGGATGATTTTTGGACTCCTTAATGTTAACGACTTCGTCAACTTCTATCGACTCATCTTCTTTATTATTATTATTTACTACTCTGGTATTCTTTTTAATGGCTTCTTCTTCACTAACATCATCATCAACCAATGGTGATAATTTGGTAGTAGGAGGACTTTCATCGAATGTCACGTTGAGTGATTCTTCGACTTTCATTGTATGTTTATTTAGCACTATATAAGCTTTACTATTTTGAGAATATCCTAGAAAAACACCTTCGTATGACTGTGGGTCAAACTTGGTTAGATAGTCTTTAGTATTCAACACGAAGCACTTGCTTTTAAACACTTTATAATATTCTAAAGAAGGTTTCCTACCTCTAAATATTTCATAAGGGGTTTTTCCTAGTACTGGTCGAATTAATATTCTATTTAGTATATAAGTTGACGTATCAACGACATTACACCAAAACTTTTGTGGAATGGATTGTTCATTAAGCATAGTCCTAGACATCTCTTATAAGGTTCTATTCTTTCTTTCTACTACCCTATTTGATTACGGAGTACGTGGAGCCGAGAAATTATAAGTAATGCCTTGTGCATCACAATAAGCTCCGAATTGTACTTCATTATCAAATTCCCGACCATGATCCGTTCTAATAGCTACTATAGAGCTACCTAGTTGGTTTTGAATTTTCCTACTTAATATTTCAAATTTTTCAAAGGCTTCATTTTTAGTTTTTAGAAATCTAGTCCATGTATACCTAGAATAATCATCTACTACTACTAAGGTGTATAAATTACCTCCATAGCTTTTAATTGACGACGGACCAAATAAGTCCATATGTAATAATTCTAAACATCTTTCAGTAGAGACCATATTTTTAGCTTTATGACTTTCATGAGCTTGCTTCCCAGTTTTGCAAGCATCACAAAAATGTTTATCATATTTTAGCTTAGGTAAGTTTCTAACTAATTCTTTAGATGACAAAAATTATATTAACCGCATATTTGCGTGACCAAGTCTTCTATGCCATAAGGTAGAGTTATCCACTACTGTGGTGAGACATAATTTGTCTTGAGACTTATTTTCTAATTTCATTACGTATAGACCATTTTTCCTAATATCGTTTCCTATGATTTTACCATCTTTAATTATTTCACTACATTCTTTCGTGAATAAGACTTGACACTTATTGTCCACAATTTGACACGACACAAAGTAAGTGAATGCTAGGTTATCTACGAGTTCTAACATTAGATAAAGTAAAGGAGTCATTTTGAGATCGACCATTTGCCTATATTTTCCTTTTAAGTTACTTCCAAAGGCAACATTACCTCCATCGTATGCTTTGTAGGTAGATAATAGACTTTTGTTACCGGTCATATGTTTGGAGAAACCACTATCTTTGATCCATTCATCCGGTTCCAAGCATGTTCTCAAGCATACCTAATTCAACAAAAATAAATTTAAGCATTTGGTCCCAAATATCTTATGGGTCTGAAAATGTTAGTGTTGTACATCCCTTGCATTTGTTGCAACTGATTAGGATATTGAAATGGGATACAATTTCCCATATGTACAAAGCCTTGACTTTGTTGGTTGCTCCAATTCATAGGATATAAATTTTGATGAATTGGTTCTCTAGAGTTTCTTCTAGGTTGAAGTGTGTTGTATCTGGTTGAGAAGAGATATTTCTCCTAGGCGGAGGTGTTTTCGATCTAGACTCAGTTTTGACATAACCTATACCGCTTTTAAGTAATGGTTTTAAAGACGGTTTCTTTGACTCATCAATTCTATTATGTATTATTTTCTTCCTAGTAATAACAAGATCCGATCTAGAAAACATGGGTGGAATAAAAACGTGTTCTGTCAATTTTTCACCACTCATGCGACTCACGAATCCAGGTAAGGTGGATCCGTGTGCCTTTATGGTGGATCCGTCCATTGCTTTTTCAGCGGACGATCCAACAAAGCTCATAGGTTTGGTTTCGCTTGTTGACGCTTTATATTACTTTCCAATCCTAAGAACCTATTTACAACTAGATGACTTTTGATTATTTAACATTTCTCTTAGTTAATTAGCGCTTTTATCAAATTTTACAAACTTAACTTGAGTTTCCTTAAGTTTAGCGGTTTCCAATTTAAGTTCTTGACATGACTTACACGCAATATCAATTTCTTTACTTCTCTTAAGTTTCTTAATTTTCTCGTATAATTCTAAAACTTCCTTTTCTAAAAGATCTCTTTAGTTTCAAGTTGTATTCTTGTTATGATTTTTTAGGCGTAATTTCACATAAGCTATCGTATACTATTTGCATAGTATTCATTTATCATGAGACAGTATGCGTTTTATCACTATAATAAGAAGCAGTTAAAGTTTACCTCATTGACGATTGAAGCATGAGACAAGTTACAATCGTTAGTTTATATCTTCGGCGTCATTTTCGCTAATCAGCTCCAAGAACCTCACAACGAAGGCCTTTTGATCTTTGTTGCGAGTTGTATTGGACAATCACCAATGAATTATTTGGATCACTCATCTAAAGCATTGTCGGTCACTCTTGCCTTTTTTTTTCTTTTCATCCCTTAATCGGAATGACTTATTTTCTTCACTTGGTAGCCTAACAAATTTATCCTCTTCTCTAAAGAACTTTTTAAAGTTCCTTACGGCCATAGCATATTCTTCGTCATCACTTCTGGATGTTGAAGTTTCATCATCACTAGACTCTTTCTTAGCTTTCAAGGCAATGAACTTAACTCTTTCCTTTTTGCCTCTATAGATTTCGGAATCCTTTTCCATGCTACTTTCATGTACTTTTTATTGCCGATAAAGTCGTCCTAGAGCTAGTGATGACAAATTCTTTCGATTCTTCAATCGCCGGACCTTTGCTCTCCATATAGGATGTTTTAAGCACCTAAAGAAACTTTTTCTAACATAAGTTCTATGTATGAGAAACCTTCATCAAGAGCTTTAAAAGACTAGTAATGATATAGAGTTAAACTAGCAAAAACCGCTATCAATAGATTTATCACTCCAGGATAGTAAATTGTTCATATTGTTGAACAAGAAGATCAATTTTATTATCCTTTACTTGGCTATTACCTAGATGTGTGATTAACAATGATTTCCAAATATCTTTAGCCATTTTACACATAAAAATTCTTTCGTATTCCTTTTTAGGTAAAGCATTATAAAGAACCATTTTAGCTTCATTATTTTTAGCAAGTTTCTTTTTGAGATCGTCGGATTGTTCTTCAAAAGGATCAACCTCTAAAATTTAGGTTTCTTTGTTTCTCGCAAGCGGTGTAAAATCACCATTCAAGATAATATGCCAAAGATCTAAATCTTTTGCTTTCACATAAGTTTCAAATCTATTTTTCCAATATATAAAATGATCATTTTCAAAAAGTGGTGGTCTTTGCATAGATTCCCCTTCTAGATATTTATCCAAATCCATAGATCGATTCAAGCTTTAATGTACAATATACGTTAAAGATCTTGGGTGACCTTGGCTCCTGATACCAATTGTGGAAACTAGAGGGGGGATTGAATAGTTTTTACCGTTTTAAAATAAAACTTAGATTGTCGACTTATGTGAACTCAAGATATATACACAAGTATATATGATAGCGATGCAATAAGTAAATAAGTAATCTACGAAGTATGAACAAGTAAAGATAAGAAAGATCAAACCGATGACACAATGATTTATAGTGGTTCGGCTACGAAGCTCCTCTTCGCCCTACTCCACTCCCCAAGTACCCAACTTGAGAGTTATCTTCACTATGTCAACAAGATCCCTTTAGGCAGAGAAAACCGTACACGTCGCTTACACTTTTTCTGGTACTAAGCTAAATACCGAGTTCTACTTCGAGATAGAACCAATCTAACACACTATGTATTTTGTGGCCTAAATACTAACCTATCATACACATATGATATACATAACACACAACACAAAATATACAAGATAAATGATTATCACAATCGTGATGACATAACTAAACTATTAACACTTGAAGTTTGACGTCTTCGTAAGTGTTCTTCACTAAAGAGCAGAATGAGTTGATCACTTGTAATGGATTATGTAACAAGTATAATGATCAAAGAATATAAAAGATAAAAGATGTGTGTGAAAAATATTTGTCAAGAGTTGTTAAAAATGAAAGCTTAAGGTTGCTATTTATAGGCAAGCCTTTGAAATTCAAATGCTGTCCCAGACAGTTGTGAGCTGCGACCTACGGATCCACGTAGTTGGATCCATCTAGTGTATTAGGTGGATCCGTTGGGGGAGTTGGGACAACATTTGTCATTTTATGATTTACCACAAATCTATACAATATATTGTTTTGTACTTAATAAAACTAGTTTATTAGATTCTTCTAGAACAAAATATTTCTTATCACCAATAAGGAAAGATTTTCTAGATTTGGAAAGATTGTTTCCACTTATGGTTAATCTTATTTTGTCTTACATGATTAATATAACTAGCTTATAATTAATTATGTGTTAACTTAAATCATTTGATTAGAAAAAGTTTATGTAAATGATAATATTTTTCTTTGATCATTAACTATGTTTAATATTGTCATATTCAAAATATGACCTAAGTGATTTGTCGTCGTCAAGTAAACTTTCGATTAAATAACTTGTTTACGTAAACTTTTACGTAGTATGGCATTATATTTGTTATTATCAAAACTTGAAGATCATTAAATATAAATATCGTTTTTGCGCGAATATTTGTATTAACAGGTTCTAATATGCTTAGGATAGTAAGTTGTACAAGAAAAATCAAGTAAAAACATCAAAAAGTGTGTCTTAAAGTGTTTTGAAAAAGTGTGTTTTGAATTTCACTAGGAGAAGTACACCAGGCGAATTATACTAGGAGAAGTATAGCAGGCGAATTATACTAGGAGAATTATATAGGCGAATTAACATTGTCTCTTAGGCGAATTATACAGGAGAATTATACCACAGTTTCTCTCAGGCGAATTATACCCTTTTCCATTAGGCGAAGTATTCCACTTTTCCATTAGGCGAATTATACTAGTTTTCCATTAGGAGAAGTATACCATTTGCTTAGAAGAAGTATACCATTTTCTTGGGAGAAGTATACATGTTTACTCCGGAGAAGTATACATGTTTGCTTGGGAGAAGTATACCTGGTTGCTTGGGAGAAGTATACATGTTTGCTTGGGTGAATTATACCATTTGCTTGGGTGAATTATACCATTTTCTTAGGTGAATTATACATTTCTCTTGGGTGAATTACACCACTTCCATTAGGTGATTTATACGGTTTTTCTTTGATTTGTAAAATCTCGTAAAATATTAACTTAATTTCCTGGTTTTATCAACAATTGTAAAATCCCGTGTAATTCCATTACTTCATCACTTAAACAAGGGTTTAAGCCGTAGAATACCAACGAACTTTTCAAAACTTATCGATTTGGTACGTGTACTTTGAAAAAGCTGTACAATACCAACAAACTTTCATAAAGTGTTCTCATTTGAACATTTTGATGACGTGTCATACGTGATAGGATGATACGTGGCACATCATTAACGTGACACGTCATCAAAATGTGCAAATGAGAACACTTTATGAAAGTTCGTTGGTATTGTACAGCTTTTTCAAAGTACACGTACCAAATCGATAAGTTTTGAAAAGTTCGTTGGTATTCTACGGCTTAAACTCCTTAAACAAACATCACTTTAACACAACAAACCTCTAATCACTGAACGATCAAAAAGTTATCTTTTCTCATTTAATCAATCAATTCAAAATGACAACTTTAGATGAATTTATGATCATTGTCGGTGTGGACAACCGTCCTCCCATGTTGGAGAAATCTATGTATGACTCCTAGAAGATTCGTATGGAACTATACATGGAGAATAGAGAGAACGAGAGAATGATTCTTGACTCAATTCAAAATGGGCCACTTGTATGGCCTACTATTGTTGAAGAAAATGGTACCACTAGGAAAAAGAAGTATGAAGAACTTTCAGTTACAAGGAAGCTTCAAGATGATTGTGATCTTAAAGGTACCAACATTGTTCTTCAAGGTCTTCCACTGGATGTGTATGCCATTGTCAATCATCATAAAGTTTCAAAAGAGATATGGGACAGATGTTAAGCTTCTATGCAAGGTACGAAATTGTCATTACAAGAAAGGGAATGTAAATTGTATGACGAGTTTGATAAGTTTTCATTTGTGAAGGATGAAACATTGTATCAGTACTACTGGCAATTTTCTCAACTAATCAATAACATGAACATTATCAACATGTCAATGAGACCAGTTCATGTGAATACGAAGTTTTTGAATAGTCTACCGCCAGAATGGAGCAAATTTGTAACGGATGTGAAGTTGGCTAAGGTTTGCATACAACAAACTTGATCAAATTGTATTCATAATCTTGACCACATAGGCTACATGCAAATTAAACTCGCTTGATGCGTGAACGATACCAAGATCCTCTTGCATTTGTTTCCAATGTCAATCAACCACCGTCTCACATTGCCAACTATCATTCTCCATACAACACTCCACAGTTTCCTCAACAAACAAACACAATGATTCCATAAGTTTGCTCTCCTCAATCATATTCACCAATGAATGCAGCACCTCTTATATCACAACCACAAATCAGTCATTCAATCTGCAAAAATTAAAAATCAAAAAAATCTCATAATGTCAATTGCGTGGGTTTTAGACAGGGTGAATCACAAAAAACATGAAACTCAAATAAAGAACAATTAAATTACAAATTATCGAAAAGGATTTGAGGAATCTTAAGGGTTTTGATCTATGTTGAACGCCCAAAAAACACATAAAAATCAATCATTTATGGAAACAATAAAAAAACAAAAAATGATTCACAATAAACATAAATTTCATACAAATTAATAACACATAATATTGCGTCTTTGTCAATGTCATATAAAAATACAAACTCATGAGTTATCAATCAATAATCATACAATGAATTAAATAATAGAGAGGTCACACAAATAGAAAACCAACAAAGATGTAGTAGTGGTCTAGAGGTTCATCAATCATTTCAAATACAGAATACAATGAATCCGACCGTTCCACCATCACAACAATACCAGTCTCATATGGATCATCAAACCTCATATGTTCTACAAATTACTTATCATTAACCTCAAGTTTTAACTCAACCAATGAATGAGTTTCCTCAATTGGACTCAGGTCTTGCTGTCTTGTGTTATCTCAAGGAGATTATAACACCCCGTGTTTTAGGGTTATTGACGTCGTCAATAAATCCGCAATGTATCTTTTAGTATTGTACGCGTTTGTTTAAAATCGTAAACGTTAAGTTAAATCGCGTACGCCAAAAATTATCGTTCAATATAAACGGACATCAAATTATTAAATATTCACATCAAGCAAGTATTAAATAATTATTTTGAGAATAATTATGGTCTTTGTTTATTTTATTTTTTTTATCGTTTGCGTAAAGTGTTTACGTTTTGTGATAAATTAAGTTTAGGCATACCCGGAACCACCAAAACTTTTCTGCGCTTCAACAAATACCCACTTTTATACCCAATACATAAAATTAACTCAAATATATCATATATATCTTGCCATAACCGAATTCATGGCCAAATATTCAAAGAAATATCAAATTGGTCAAGATTGGTCTTTGTACATTTTCTACACCATTAAAACCACCCATACCTTGTTCCCTTTGACCAAGAGTCTTCCTTAAGACCCTCCCTTTTGTCCCAAGACTTCTATTTCATTTTTGACCACCTTTCTTATATACATATTACATACATGCAAGTAAAGAACATATAGATAACACTTAACACTTAGCAAAATCAACAAAACCTCTCCCTCTTTCTCATCTATATGCTACGGCATACAAACCACCACCACCAAAATCCATATCAATTTTTCTACAACCCATACACTCCTACACACATCCATCCTAAGAAATATAAGTATGATCCCAATCATTGGCCTAACCATATTCATGTGATTATCAATTAAAAGAAAGCAGGGTTATTTAAGAAAACAGGTTTTTCTTTGGTGCAAAACGCTTTGGACTTTTTTATCTAATACAAGGGTTTAGATTACATTGATCATCATCATCATACACCATAAGGTCATCTAGAACCCTTTATGTTCTTTCAATATTCATTTTATGCATATGTTAGTTCTATTGTAGCTTGAATCACCATGTAGGGATTTATAACATTAATGAGAGTTTTTTACTTGTAATGATTCATTTTTCACACTATTATATTATGTTGAACTATTGCAAATAATCAATGTTAAAAAGGAAGAGAAAGTATTGTACCCTATTAAAATGGTGTAAAAATGATTAACTACAAAAGTAGTGAAGGTATAAAAGCAAGGTTAAAAATGTATTCAACAAGGTCACTACAAAGATTCTGTCCAAGAATTCGTAGTATAAACACATTATTAATGTTTTTATAAAGTAGTAATGATTACGACGATTCGAAAGTAAGAAACTTGTCAAACGGATTTATAACGAAAAGTTAGGCGCGAAAAAAACTAGGGATATATCGAGGTATAAAAATCCAGCAAATGTTAGTTATTGGTTTCTGTCAGGATTTTTTAAGATGGTATTTGCACAAACTTGTCGAGTTCGTTTCCGCCTTCGGACCAAAACATGAAAGTCGTTCGTAGAAGGTCGTTTTACTTCCCGCGAGGTTCTTTAAGTCTAAAAGCGAGTGATAACGAGGGGTCGTAAGGCGGGGGCAAAATCTGCTTTTTGGTAATTAATACAACTGCATCAATCTGAATGCCGATGCTTTTTCGCCATAATCAGTCAGTTTCGGTCACGGACAGACTGGAAAGTTGTTCAAAATAACGTTTCGCATAAAATTCTCTTTAGAACCCGAGTACATGAAAATGTATTTAGATGATGACATTATAGTCAGTCAGACTTAGAAAATTAAAATATAACTACCATGAGTAACCTATAACTACTAGGAAGTAATTAAATAAACTACAAGTAGTAGAACTACAACACAACCTAGAGAGGTAACTACAAAACACTACCAAGAGTTAACTACAACACTACCAAGTATAAACTACAACACTACCAGGATTAACTACAACACTACCAGGAGTAACTAAATACCCTACCAGTGAATAACTAGTAATTAGCATTATTCAGATATTTATAATGATTTACAATTATAAATATGTTGTTCCACTCAAAACATTAGATGTGATTAAGCTAAATATACTTATGGATGGTAGAGGATACTCAATGAGATTAGTACTTATACGACCTTAAATTAAATAGGTTGCATTCGACGATTTGCGTGACGCCATTATTTGTGGATACACTTGCATTTGCTCACATCGAGGTGAGTTCATACCCCCGAGACGTTTTACATGATTTGTTTTTATAAGTTTTGGGTGAGAACATGCTTATTTACAAATGCAATTATTATTTTGTGGTTGATAACAAATTGATTTTACATACTCTTTTATATATCGTCCATCTCCGCGATAATACACAACTTGGTTTATACTTTTTTTTTTTGACGTAAACGACATACTTTGACTTTTTACTCGAATTAAATTACGGATTAGCTTAAGTGTGGATTGGTGTGGACTGTTAAACTACCAGGAGGTAAACGACTCAGAGTGTTATGAGATTATGATCTATTAAGGGGCTGACTACTCCCGTTCGTGTGATTAGCTTCACTAGTTTGAGATCGAACTAACCGAACGTTATAAACATTGTCCTGGAAACAACACAAAAACGAAAATCCTAAGAAATACTGATGAAACAGAACCTTACGGTCCTTAACAAAGTGGCATACTTATAATGAGTCTACGTAGCAGTTCCATGAACTTAGAGTAATCG
This sequence comes from Tanacetum coccineum, assembly GCA_026074375.1. NCBI lineage: Eukaryota > Viridiplantae > Streptophyta > Magnoliopsida > Asterales > Asteraceae > Tanacetum > Tanacetum coccineum. Next base: position 40,199 of record BQNB010019130.1, read on the forward strand.
TAATTATTTCTCTTACATACTTGAAACTAATTGGGATATTGTGCTCATTATAATATCTACTTGAAACATTTTTGGGTATTGTGCTCAATATAATATCTACTTGAAACATTTTTGGATATTGTGCTCATTATAATATCTACTTGAAACATTTTTGGATATTGTGTTTATTATAATATATACTTAAAACATTTTGGGATATTGTGCTCATTACAATATACACTTGAAACATTTTGTTATATTGTGCTCATTACAATATATACTTAAAACATTTTGGGATATTGTGCTCATTACAATATACACTTGAAACATTTTGGGATATTGTGCTCATTACAATATATACTTGAAACATTTTGGGATATTGTACTCATTACAATATATACTTGAAACATTTTGGGATATTGTGCTCATTACAATATACACTTGAAACATTTGGGATATTGACTCATTACAATAGAAACTTGAAACATTTTGGGATATTGTAACTCATTACAATATATACTTTGAAACATTTTTGGGATATAGTCTCATTTACAACATATACTTGGAAAACAATTTGGATTATAAAAATATAAGGAAACCTATATACGTAGGTTTATGCGTTGCAAGTCTTGTATGGGCGAAACTTGGAACACAGTAAACCTATATATATAGTTTTTGGGATTTACAGTTATTTGTATAAAAACCTATGAACTCACCAACTTTAATGTTGACACTTTTAAGCATGTTTTTCTCAGGTGAATTAGATGCTTGGCTTATTTGATGTGCAATGGAGTCTAGACAATCCAAGAATACTTTTCAAACGACACTTAGAGGTCGTTCCCTCATGACTTGTGCAATGGTATTATGAAGTAACGCTCCCGGAAACATATTCCGCTGCGACCCAAATTTTGGGGGTGTTACAGAGATGATCCAATTGCCTGTCTCAACAAGGCAATGGCTATCCTGTCAGCTGTAGCTGCTTCAAGGTTTCCTTTAACCAACAATCAACTTCGAACTTCCTCTAATCCGAGAAACCAGGCCACCATTCAAGACGGTAAGGTTACTATGCAACAAGTTCAAGGGAGGCAAGGACAAAGTTATACTTCTACTGGCTACAAAGGTAATGCTACTAGTTCCGGGGGAAATAATGCAGGAGGTCAGGCAAGGGTTGTTAAATGTTATAATTGTCAAGGTGAAGGATACATGGCTAGGCAATGCACTCAGCCTAAGAGGCCAAGGAACGCTGCATGGTTTAAGGAAAAGGCAATGTTGGCTGAAGCACAAGAATCTGGTTAAATTTTGGATGAAGAACAACTAGCATTTCTTGTAGATCTAAGAATTCATGACGGTCAAGCTGCTCAGACAACCATTCCAAACAATGCTGCTTTCCAGACTGAGGATCTAGATGCTTATGATTCTAACTGTGATGATGTCTCTACTTCACAAGCGGTTTTGATGGCCAATCTTTCCAACTATGGTTCAGATGTTATCTTAGAGGTACCTCATTCTGAACCCTATCATAATGATATGGATAATCAAAGTGTGCATGCAATGCAGGGTTTTAAACAAACATTAGTTGTTGATTTTATAGATAATGAGATAACAAGTGATAGCAATATCATTCTGTACTCTTAATATTTGCAAGAAATGCAACAAGCAGCTGTTCAAGATACTAATTTTTGTGCACAGCAAGATTCAATGATATTATCTGTGATTGAACAAATGTCTGAACAAATGATTAATCATGTAAATAATTGGTAAAAGGCTAATCAAGAAAAGAATAATAAATCCTTAATCGCTAAGCTTGAGAGATATAAAGAACGAGTCAAAACATTTGAACAAAGACATAATATTGATTTATGCACTCGTGAAAAAATGATCGATTCTCAAGTGGATAATATGATTAAGGAAAAACTTGCACTTAAGCATCAAATTGACTCACTTGAACAAAATCTTTCTAATCAAATCAAGGAAAAGGAATCTTTATTGCAAACATTTACTGTTTTCAAAAATGAATCCAAAGAAAAGGAAAGTAAATATATAGACAAAGAAATTGATTTAAAAAGAAAATAAAAGAACTGGATAATATTGTTTATAAAGTGGGTCAACTGCTCAAAGAGTGCACATGTTAACAAAGCCACAAGTTTTTTATGATGACACTCACAGACAAGCTCTTGGTTATCAAAGTTCCGATTTTTAGCTCAAGAAAGAACTCTGCGGATAAGCCAATGATTTATGAGTGGAGTGTAATATCTATTCAAACAATCTGTAATCTTGTAATTGATGATGATGAGACATTTATTTTAGAAGAAGTAAGTCGATCTAAAATACTTGCAAAACAAAACGATCCAATTTCATAAGAGAATAAAATTAATACTACTCCAATTAATTATGTTAAGTTAAATCGATTGTTTGAAGATTTTGATAAACGTTGTGTTCCACAACAAGAATTGTCTGCTGAACAAGCTTTCTGGTTACAAACTCCACCCCTAATACTGACCAATATGATATTTCACTTGTCAAAATTGAGGCTCCTAGGGAACTTCCTAAGGTAAGCCTGGTTAATATAAGCCTTAAAAAGCTTAAATACCATCTTGGCAACTTTGACACCGCGGTGAAAAAACGAATTACACCTGATGCTATTACAGAAGGGGAATGGGGGTTTAAACACACTAAAGCTGTTTTTCTAAATGAAATTATTCCATTTTTAAAGACCTTAAAAGACATATTTAATGTTTTTGATAAAGATCTTCTAAATGAGGTAACAAAAGTACAAACAGCTTTTAACCAGATGGAAGCTGCTGTTCATCAGTGTTCTGTAGACAAACAGTGTTTTGAAATTCATAAGAAAGAACTATTTCTTGAAAATGATCAACTCTTACACCAAATCATGCCTCAAGATGTTATGACATGTGTGATAAATTCTACTGCTATTTTTGGTGATTCTATGAATTTGGAAATGAAGAAAAGTAAATCTTTTAACAAGTGTTTAGATCTTGAAGCTGAGCTTGTCAAAAGGAAAAATATGGTTGAATGAGATGTATACACTGAACTTTCAAATAGTTTTGCAAAACTTGAAAAACATTGCATTTCTTTAGAACTAGACATACAACTTAATCAATAAATTTTTCAAAAGCACAAATCCTGTAATAATCAAAATGCTCTTGAATTTCCAGAATATTTTGAAAATAACAATTTAAAAGCTCAGCTATAAGCTAAAAACACTACCATTTGTAAGTTGAAGGAACATATCAAATCTATAAGAGAAAATAACAAGGAAGAGAAATTGAAACAAGAAATGGATGAGATTGAAACCATAAACATTGAGTTGGAGCATAGTGTGGCAAAATTACTCTTTGAAAATGAACTTTTACATAAAGAAATTGAGCATTTGAAAAAGATTTACAAAGATCAATTTGATTCGATTAAAAAGACACATGCTCTTTCTAAAGAACATTATGACTCTTTGATTACTCAATTGAATTCTAAGTATATGGAAAATGCGGATTTAAAAGGTCAAATTCAAGAAAAGGTTTTCGTGATCACATCTTTGAAAAACGATTTACGAAAAGTAAAAGGGAAAGAAATTGTTGGAAATGTTGCACAAATACCCAATGTCATCACTATTGCTCCAAGAATGTTCAAGCTAGATATTGAACCTATTTCTCATAGACTTAATAATAATAGGGATGCCCATGAGGATTATCTGAAGAAGACTATAGAAAATACTGACACCATACGTGGACTTGTAGAATGCGCTAGAATACCAAATCCTAGTGAACCTCTCTTAGACTCTGCTTGTAAGTTTACAAAACACGTTCAGGAATTATTAGTCTATGTTTCTCAGACATGCCCTAGTTTCACAAAACCTAGTCAGAAATTGGTTGTTGTCACACCAATGAACAAAGTCAAGAAAGTTAGGTTTTCTGAACCTCTCACATCCTTGAGAAAAATTCATAAACAGGTAGAGTCATCTGAAACACAAGATTCTAACACGCCTGTGTTGCCTTCTACAAGATTGAGGAGTTCTACTAGTGCTAGCGGATCACAACCTACAGACAATAAAAAGAATGATAGGATCTCGCAAACACCAAGTAGCAACATGAAGAATAAAGTAGAAGTCCAACTTAGGAGAGCTAATTTAAGTTCTAAAAAAAGGAAGTCTTGAAGTTGTAAAGAAGTTATGAAGTTGTGAAGTCGTGAAGTTGTGTTGTGATAGATTGGTTCTAGCTAAGATTAGAACTCGACATTTAGCTTTGTGTCGTAAATCGGTGTAAGCAACGTTGTGTACGGTTTTCTCCGCCATAAGGGAGCTTGTTGACATAGTGAAGAAAACTCTCGAGTTAGGTGCTCGGGGAGTGGAGTAGGGCGAAGAGGTGCTTCGTTACCGAACCACTATAAATCCTCGCGTTGTGGTTTGATTGTTCTTACTCTTATCTCTTGTCTTACATTATCTCTTCATACTATCATATCAATTGTTTAGATAAATATATTGTTTATATTGTGCAAGTGTTGAGTTCACATAAATTCAAATCTAGAATTTTTTTTTCAAACAATTCAAAACCTTTAATTAAAAAGCGGTAAACTATTCAACCCCCCTTCTAGTTTTCCACAAACTCGGAACCCACTCATTTGTGGGGATCCAATGCTACAGATGCTTCTTCTTCTTCTTCTCTTGTCAATAATAGGTTGTCCAGATTGTCCTCTAGTATCTGGACTCTGGATGTTCAAAACATATGACAGGAAACCGCTCTCAGCTCATGAACTTCGTTACTAAATTTATGAGAACTGTTTGATTCGAAAACGAACAAGTTTCAAAGGTAATAGGGTATGGTGACTATCAGTAGGGGAATGTAATTATCCCAAGGGTGTATTATGTTGAAGGAATTAGACATAACTTGTTTTCTGTTGGACAATTTTGTGACGCGGATCTTGAAGTTGCATTTCAAAAAACAAACTTGCTTTATTCGGAATTTAGAAGGTATTGATCTACTTTCAGGCTCTCAAGACATAAATGTGTACATAATTTCTCTTGATGACATGCTAAAGACTTCTCTGATCTGTCTTCTATCAAAAGCTTCAAAGACTAAGAGCTGGTTATGGCAACGTTGGTTATCGCATCTCAACTTCGGTACTCTTAACAAGCTAGCCAAAGACGGTCTTGTACGAGGTATTCCAAAGCTTAAATTTCAGAAAGATCATTTGTGTTCAGCATGTGCATTAGGAAAAAGCAAGAAATCCTCTCATCAACCCAAAGCTGAGGACACTAACCAAGAGAAACTATATCGTTTGCATATGGATCTTTGTGGCCCGATGCGAGTGGAGAGCATTAACGGGAAAAAGTATATCTTGGTAATTGTTGACGATTACTCTCGATTTACTTGGGTTAAATTTCTGAGATCAAAGGATGAAGCTCCTGACGCTATCATCAAATGCATCAAAAATATTCAAGTTCGTTTGAATGCCACTGTCCGTAATGTTAGAACAGATAATGGAACTGAATTTGTCAATCAGACTCTTCGTGATTTTTATGAAAATGTCAGCATTTCGCATCCAACTTCTATTGCTCACACTCCTTAATAAAATGGCGTTGTCGAAAGACGAATCCGAACTCTTGTGGAAGCTGCCCGCACTATGTTGATATTTTCAAAAGCTCCTCTGTTTCTATGGGCCGAGGCAATCAACATAGCTTGTTATACCCAAAACCGTTCTTTGATTTGTCTCTGATACAACAAAACTCCATATGAGCTGATGCACGAGAAGAAGCCGGATTTATCATTTTTTTCATGTCTTTGGTTCACTATGTTATCCAACCAATGACAGTGAGGATTTGGGTAAACTAAATATAAAGGCCGATAATCGTATTTTCATTGGATACATACCAGCAAAGAAAGCTTTCAGAATCTATAACAGGAGAACCTGGAGATGTGACGTTCGATGAGCTGACATCAATGGCTTCTGAACAATTTGGTTCAGGACCCGGGCTTCAAGTAATGAATCCTGCAACATCCTGTTCAAGAATCATACCAAACATTATTCCTCAACAACCTTGTAATCCACCAAATAGAAATGATTAGGATAGTTTGTTCCAACCCTTGTTTGATGAATACTTCAATCCTCCATCTATTATTGTCTCTTCACTTTCAGTAGCTGCTGCAGCAAGAGCTGTTGATATAGCCGATTCACCTGTATCTACGTCCATTAACCAAGATACACCATCATCAAGTATCCCATCAACACAAGATCAAGAACATTCTCTAATTATTTCTCAAGGTGTTAAAGAATCACCAAAAACACCACTATTTCATGATGATCCTCTTCACGAATTTCTTCATGAAGACTCGACTTCTCAAGGATCGTCATCTAATGTGAGACCATCCCACACTTCATTTGAACTTATTGGTAGATGGAATAAGGATCATCCAATAGAAAATGTGATCGGTGATCCTTCTCGTTCAGTCTCCACCAGAAAGCAACTCAAAACTGATGCCATGTGGTGTTACTTTGATGCCTTCCTAACTTTTGTAGAACCAAAGAACTTCAAACAAGCAATGACCGAACCATCATAGATTGATGCAATGCAAGAAGAAATTCATGAATTTGAAAGACTACAAGTTTAGGAATTGGTGTCGTGTCCTGATAAAGTCATGTTGATCAAACTTAAATGGATTTATAAGGTTAAGACAGACGAATTTGGAGAGGTACTAAAGAATAAGGCTAGATTAGTTACTCAAGGGTTCAGGCAAGACGAGGGAATCGATTTTGAGGAATCATTTGCATCGGTTGCAAGATTAGAGGCCATCCGTATCTTCGTAGCAAATGCAGCCAACAAGAATATGACGATCTTCCAAATGGACGTCAAAACGGCTTTCTTAAATGGCGAGCTCAAGGAAGAGGCCTATGTTTCTCAACCAAAAGGATTTGTTGATCAGGAATATCCATCGCATGTGTAAAATCTCAAAAAGGCCCTTTACAGTCTCAAACAAGCACCACGTGCATGGTACAACATGCTGTCAAGTTTCCTCATTTCACAACATTTCTCCTAAGGTACAGTTGATCCAACACTCTTCACACAGAAAGCAGGAAATAACTTATTGCTGGTATAAATATATGTTGACGATATAATATTTGCATCCACTAATACTGCTTTGTGTAATGAGTTTGCTAATCAGATGACCACTAAGTTCAAGATGTCAATGATGGGGCAGATATCATTCTTTTTAGGATTACAAATCTCTCAAAGTCCCAAAGGCATCTTTCTAAGCCAATCAAGATATGCTTCTGAAATTATTAAAAAATATGGTTTGCTAACTAGTGATTCTGTAGACACACCTATGGTGGAAAAGAATAAACTGGATGAAGATCTACAGGGGACACCAGTTGATGCTACACTATACCGTGGCATGATTAGATCCCTCGTGTATCTGACATCCAGTAGACCTAACCTTATTTATGCAGTATGCTTATGTGCCCGGTATCAGGCAAAGCCTACCGAAAAGCACTTAAATGCAGTTAAGCGGATCTTTTGATACCTAAAAAGAACCATTAACATAGGACTCTGGTACTCGAAGGATACCGATATGTATCTAACAGCATATTCAGACGCATATCATGCGGGGTGTCAGGACACTAGACGCAGTACATCAGGAAGCGCTCAATTCTTAGGTGATAAACTTGTTAGCTGGTCTTCCAAGAAGCAAAAGAGCACTGCAATTTCGAGTACAGAGGCTGAATATATTGCCTTATCTGGGTGTTGTGCTCAAATCCTATGGATGCGATCACAGCTAATAGACTATGGGTTTACATTCAATAAGATTCCTCTGTACTACGACAACAAAAGTGCGATTGCTCTATGCTGCAACAACGTTCAACACTCTAGAGCAAAGCACATTGATGTATGCTACCATTTATAAAGGAGCAAGTGGAGAATGGAATAGTGGAACTTTACTTTGTTCAGACAGAATATCAACTAGCTGACATCTTCACCAAACCATTGCCAAGAGAAAGATTCAACTTCTTGATTGAAAAGCTGGGTATGAGAAGCATGTCTCCGAAAACGCTAAAACTTCTGACAGAGGAGGAAGACGAGTAATGGTGGTAACTCGTGAAATATCCTGTGTATTATATGTATATAAGAAAATCAGAAAAACACAAAAAGATTTTTCATTTCATATAAAATCATAAAAAGAAAATACAAAATTAAAAAAAATCAAAAAATTACAAAAAATAGGTTTTCATGACATGTTTTAGCATCGATAATATTTATGGCCTTATAAATGCCATTCAATAACGGCACAAAGCTGTAAATAAAGTTCGAATAGAAAATATGTCATATGGCTTGCTATTATTTTAGATAGCAACCCGATCATCATCTTAAAGGCAAGTATTTCAAAAAGAGAACTTGGCCTCTCAACGGGAAATGAATTTTTCTTGGGAATGAATTACTTCATATTCATTCAAAGGCTTATGTTTACTTTGCAACATAACCCGTGCTTCCTATTTCAAATAAGTGTACGTGTGAGTGCATTTATTTATGTAAACGAGAGAAATTTTGTTCTTAATGGTGTTGTTTTATGAAAAATAATTAAACATATTAGTTTCTCATCTCAAAAGATTCATAAAAGAAGTTTCTATCACTCAAACAATGTCTACAGCTCTTTCAATAGAAAGCAGGACATTATTTGAGGGGGAGAAATAGTGAAATTCTTTCAAAATGATATTTTAAAATGTCATCGCGGAATAAAATGGTAAAAAGTTTTTCAATAACGGATTATCAATTAAAGGGGAGTTAATGTACTTGTAACTCAATTGGTCTTAAAATGTTATTGGATTTAATCTTTAAGGGACTAAATGGCAAAATATAATGCTTAGAATCATAGCAATAAACTTTAGGGGCTAAATATGTCATTTCTATAACTTAGTTAAGCTTAGTAATAAGTTTAAATGAAAATTAGAAGGCACAAGAAAATACAAGAACTATTTGTGTCACTTTTGAAACATAAACCGGTTATAATATTTTTCAAATACATTTCGCTCACTCTCATATTTACAAAACCAAACACCCCTAAATTCTCTCTACACATTTCGCTCCATTCATACTTAAAATTCAAACTCGTTTTTCAAATTCCAAGATTCACTCCTACTTGTAAGTTATTCCTTAAACATCATCTAGGTAAAACGAATTAGCTTAAAACTCCTTTTATCACTCTTAATCTATTAAAAACGATTTAGGGTTCATAATATAAAAGTTGAGATTTTTGTTAAAATAGTTTAGGGGTTTCGCTCATTAGGGTGCGTTTTAGATATATGTAAAACTATTTTGAATATATCTTAACCATTTGGGAGATAAAATGATTTTCATTTGACGAATAAAGCAAAACATGAGTTTTGTAAGTGAATAGGTGTGGGTTTGTGTTTAGATGCCTCTCATAAGCTTCCTTATGCTAGTATAACTCATCTATGCTTCCTGTGATCTATTTTACTTGGAAAATTTGATTCTTAGGTGCGTTAGGTTGAAAATGGTGTAAGTGTTGCTTGTTTGATGTGCTCTGAGTATTTTTGATAAAGTTAGAGTACTATAACATAAGTTCTTGGCCTCCTAAAATGTTCTTAACAGGTTTTCAAAAGAATCCTTCTAAAAGTGCCTGAATGCCATGATCATAGCTCAAAATGTTGTTGTATTTCCTATGGAAAGTGATTCGTGATGTTATCAATAGTATTTGTGCTGATTTAGGTAAGATGCATGTAGGTTTCTAATTGCTAAAACCTGAATTAAGTGCTTATGAATGAAGCAAAACATGTATTGTATGAATAAAGCGAAACATGTATTGCTGGAATGAAGCGAAACATGTTTTCTGAGCGAAACATGTTTCACTTATTCTGAGCGACGTGAAACATGTTTGGTCTGTACTAAGCGAAACATGTTAGGTTTATCTGAGCGAAACATGACTGTCTTTGTCTTAGCGAAACATGTTAAATAGTTTTCAAGCGAATCATGCACAGGTACTAAATCCAAACGAAATATGACAAAATACAAAAAGAAACTCTGCCCAATGTTTTTTATGTGTAATACTTGTTGTCATAACTTGCTTTGCTTGAATGTTCATTTGTTGCCCTCTAATTGAATGTGTGTCCTAAGTTCCCTTGAAAATGTCATGTTGACTACTTTGAGTTGATTTTTGACTATTGACCTTAGTTGACTTATTCATTGAGTGTAGTAATTCTGTCATGTTTGCATGAAACCTAATCATAGATCAATCATATCATCAAAGGATAACCAGAATAAATCAGTAACATATATCTGTTGTGTATATAAACTGTAGTGGTTATTTTTTAAGCAGAATCATGAATCCTTAAGAAAAACAACAAGTTGTTGCTCGTGATGATAAATGGGTTCCATTCTCTGAGAGAGTCAATATTAGCTCTACTAATATCAGACTGGAAACCACTGTGCCACAAAAAGAAGAGACATCTCAAATAGTCATTGATGTCATCAAGAACTCCACCATCTTCAAAGATTTCACTATTTCTGCAGATGTTCCAGAAATATTTATGCAGCAATTCTGGTATTCCATCAAGAAGGTTCAAGACACTAATTCTTATGAATTTCTCTTAGCTAACAAGAAATGTACTGTCAATGCTGAAGTCTTTAGGAAAATTCTTAATCTCTGTCCAAGAGTGGAAGGTGTAGACTTCACGGATGTTCCAGATGATGATACTGCACTCACCTTTCTCATTGATCTTGGCTACAAGGGTCCACTGTACAAGCACACCAACATGTTTGTGGACCATATGCACCAGCCATGGAGAACTCTGGCAGCTATAATCAACAAGTGTCTCTCTAGAAAGACGGCAAGTAATGACAAACTCAGAAAGTCCAGAATTGACATACTGTAGGGGATGTTCAAAAGAGAAAATGTTGATTATCCAAAATTGATTTGGGAAGATCTTGCTTACCAAATTGATCACAGGAAAGAAAAGAAATCAAGACGAGAAAACATGCCATATCCCCGATTCACCAAGATCATCATCAATCACTTCCTGAAACAACACAAGTCTCTCACCAACCTCAACTATCAACACTATCATACAATCAAGGATGATGGAATTGTAAGTAGGTTAAAGTTTGTCAGAATAGGTGAAGATTATCAGGAATATGGACTTCCCATTCCTGAGACTATGTTGACTGAAGCAATCAAACAATCTGAATCTTATCAAATGTTTATCAAGTATTCTACTGGTCAGATTCGCCCCAAGAAGAGCAGAGGCAAAGGTTCACAAGGAAAAAAGACCGCTGATGACTCTCAAGAAACTATTGATGTATCTGAAGAGTCTGAACCTGAACCTGAACCAGTTAAGAAAAAGACTTCTAGTAAGAGAAGAGTAAAGAAGAAAGTCACAGTGTCTGCTGATGACAACATTATTTCTGATGATCCTGATGCTGCTTTAGAGTTAGCTAAGTCTATCAGCCAAACTGAAGCTGAAGAAGCAGAAGCAGCAAGGAAAGTCCATGCTACACATGCTAGGATTGTGACTAAATCTGCTAAGAAGAAGTCTGGTGGCAGAATTTCTAAGAGTGTAGTCATTCAAGACACTCTAAGTGCTCCAAAGTCAAAACCCGCCACTTCAAAGACTAAGCTTAAAGGTGCTCCATCTCTTACTCCTGTTGAACAAGAGGTTGCAGACATTATGCAAGCTCTTAAAGAAAGTAAGAAGACAAGCAGAAGACAACCAGGTACTGGAGGCTCAAATGAAGGAACTGGTAGTAAACCAGGGGTTCCAGATGAGTCCACACTCATCTCTGCTACCTCAAGTGAAGGAACTGGTATTAAACCAGGGGTTCCCGATGAGGAAAAGGACATAACTGAAGAGAAGGTTATTCTAGAATGGGGAGATGAACAAGATTGTGGACATTCTGATGATGATAATGATGATGTTGAGAAGGATTATAAATATGGTGCTGCTGATGATAAAGGCGATGATCATATCAGTGATACACAAGATGCTGATGATGAAGATGTCGAAACTGAATCCGATGAGGATGATATCTTTAAGTACAAGATTCGTGTGCGCAAGGATGAGGATGAAGAGATGATTAATGCTGAAGTTGATGATTCTGATAAAGGTCATAAAGAAATTACTGATGCAGCAAAGGCAGATGCTGAAAAGACTTCAGAAGTAAAGGATGATCCCAAGAAGACCGAACTTCCTCCATCAAGCTCTAGCTTATCTGATTCCTCAGGTTTTGGTGATCAATTCCTTAAACTTTATTCTGATTCTTCATTGGTTAGTACTGTTAAGGACACTACAAATACAAAGATCAACTCATTATTGAAGGTTAAGATCCAGTCTGAAGTTCCATGTACCCAGTCTCCATCTGTGCTTAGTGTACCTGTATCTGTGATTTCTGAACCAACAGTTCCCACACCTGTTTAAGAATATCCTTCAACAGCTACTACAACAACACTACCTCCTTTATCCATCTCCACCACACCATATGTACCTTAAAAACAACAACACCAATTCCCATACCAACAATCATTACCGATGCTCCAACCGTTACCACTGTTGTTCCTGAATCCAATGCACTCACTGCTGTTGAATTAAGAGTTGCAAAATTAGAAAAAGATGTGTCTAAGCTAAAAACTGTTGATAACTCTATTGAAGCTCTTGCTATACTCAAGTCCTAAGTTCCATCTGTTGTTGATAACTATCTTAGATCTAAAGTTGGAGATGTCTTTCAAAAGGAACTGAAGAAACACACAGCAGATCTTATTCAGAAATATTCTCTGCAGCAATTTTTTGAATCGTCCAAGAAACAGACACCGATAGTTGATCTAGAATAAGGATCCGAGAAGAGTGCTTAAGAGATTCTACAAATCAAGAGGGAACAAGCTGAGAAGCAACAGATGCTAAAGTTTACTATCAAGTCTATTGGCAAGGCAGCTCTCGAAGAGTATGAACTGAAAAGCGCTCTCTACCAATCCATGCATGCAAATAAGTCTTTTAACAGAAATCATGCCAATCATCGATTGTACCATGCATTCATGGAAGCATTAATTAAAGATAAAAATGCAATGGATAAGGGAGTCACTGACACAGTTAAAGACCATAAGAGAAAGCATGATGATGATGAAGACCCTCCAGCCGGATTAAACGAGGGTAAGAAGACCAAGAGTAGAAGAACTAAAGAGTCTGAGTCTTCTAAGAAGCCATCCTCCACCAAGGAAACCTCAAAAGGTAAAGCTCCAACTAAAGGATCTAAAACTGGTAAGTCTGCTTCTACAAAGGAACCAGTTGAAGAACCTATTGCTGAGGTGATTATGAATGATGCTGGTGATGATGTAGCTCGTGATGATAATCAACCACAAGACACCTCAGAACCCAAAATAAGAAATACTCAGAATCCAGATTGGTTCAAGCAACCTCTAAGGCCTCTTACTCTTGATCCTGAATGAAACAAGCGTCAGGTTGTACTTGATCAACCCGCACAGCCTTGGTTCAATCAAATGGTCTCTGCTACAAAGGATCCTCTCAAATTCAACAATTTGATGGCCACTCCTATTGACTTCTCCAAGTACGTGTTGAATGGACTCAAAATAGAAAATCTCACTCAAGATATCTTGTTAGGACATGCCTTCAATCTGTTAAAAGGCACTTGCTCTAGCAGTATTGAGCTTGAATACAACTTCCAAGAGTGCTTAAATGCGTTAACAGACAAAATTAGTTGGAATAATCTAGAAGGAGATCGTTACCTTTTTGATCTATCCAAGCATCTTCCTCTACAAGGTCCCCTAGGTCATCGAACCGTTGCTGCTGACTACTTCTTCAACAATGATCTGGAGTATCTGAAGACTTCTGATCCAGAGGTTACGTACACTTCATCTATTACGAAGACAAAGGCGGCTCGGTATGAGATCAAAGGAATTAAAGACATGGTCCCTACACTTTGGAGTACCATTAAACATGCGTATGACAAAGATGCTGAAAAAGGAATCAAACACTGGGGTGAAAGACGTAAATTATGGTACCGATCTCAGGTAAGCAAATTTTCCAAGCATAACGTTTACTCTACTAAGGCGATTCTTAGTGTGAAGAGTGTTAGTGTTAAGAAATTACATGGATATGGTCACTTAGAAGAGATTGTGGTGAAAAGATCTGATCAACAGCTTTATAAGTTTAAAGAAGGTGACTTCGTTGATCTACACCTGAACGACATTGAAGATATGCTTCTTCTTGCTGTTCAACACAAGCTATTCCACCTCGATGGGAGTGTTATTATTGACGTTATTGTAGCTCTTCGTATGTTCACAAGAAGTCTAATCCTCAAGAGACATGTCGAAGATCTATAGCTTGGTGTAGAGAGTTACCAGAAGAAACTTAACATCACCAAACCTCAAAAAGACCTTTCCAGAAATTGAATTTAAAGAACCCTACACTCCATCATACGATCCACTAGGAATTGTCTATAAAGACCTGAACAAACAAAAAAGAGTTTTGCGAGCTGATAAGCTGTACAAGTTCTTGGATGGAACACTCAAGTCTGTTCGCGATGAGATTCATTACAGAGTACTCGACTTACGTCTGGATTACAACACGGAGATGCCAAACAGAAAGTGAACGAATGTTGACCAAAAGAGATCGGGTCTTATGATTGAGTTGATCGATAAGCAGCTGCGAGAAAAGGAAATCATCAAAAATCTAGAGCGATTGATTGGTGCACAGGAACTCGAGATGGACTACAAACTTATGACGCGTACCGTTTAATCGCCATGTCTAATCTTAAAATCTTATCTTGTGAATATTGTGAATATGTAGTATAGACTTATAATAGTAGGCAATATAAATAGTGTTTTAGTACGAATTTTCTAGAATTTTTTAATAAATTCAAAAATTTTCAAATTAACGTACTCAACACTATATATATAATACCCTCATAAATTAAGGGGGATCATTAAAAAAATATTCCTAATACGGCTTGTTAATAATTGGTCTCAAGTGTAAGCTTCAATTGATATCCAAAATATCAAGAGATTTGACATTTTTGATAAGGGGAGAAAATGTGATTAAAATATATGGCTAAAGATGTGATTTTAAGGACTCAAGTGTAAGCTTCACCCTTCATGTGCTAAACATTTTTGAATATCGATGCACATGCTGAGGGGGAGTAATTTCAAATGGTTTTAAGGCTGAGAATAATACCAAAAAACCGACCATGTTTGTAATTACTTGGAGTTATAAGGTGATTAAGATTAGGTATTCGTTCCCACGATCCAGCCAGAACTAAAGGGATCTACCCAGGGACATTCCGCTAGTTAGTGTCGAAGTGATATTAAAAAGGAGTAAAAGTGAGAATAAGGTAATAGTGCCGATTGAAATAGAGCTAGTACTGGAACAAACCCAACAAGGTACTAGTCATGAAGTCTCGGTAAGCACTGAAGGGGTTGAAGAATGAAAAATAATTATAAGGATAAAGGGTGAAAATAAAGAATCCCTTCATACACTTAGGCAGAACCGAGTCAATACATAAACTGTCAGAAATACTAAGCTGTTGTCTAGCATTGAAGACAATCGTCATAGACCCAGTGACGCAATGCAAAACCTTTCCCAACCACTCAAGGTCTCATAAAAGACTCTTGTTTCAGTTCTCACAAAGATTAAACACATTTCTATCGACTTTCTCTCTCTGAGTTAGTTGATATTGAAAATGTGGCAGTCTGCTCCAGCCTCCGATTAGTAAAAACCAAAGTGCATTATCGAGTCTAGAGCTATAAAAGAGATCATCCATAAATCTCATTAGGATACTTATCCAAAATATGCTTGCTCATTCACACAATGTGAAAACAAGAGATATATCAAGAGTCTTACGCATTATCCTTGTAATTTTGCCAGGACATCATAGTAATACTAAAGTATTCACAATGACGATAGAAATCCTTCCAGAGCCAACATCAAACAAGCTCCGTGGTAGGTGACTTGTGAGATCCTACACGAATCAAACTTGTGATACTGGATATCGATTCGGTCCAGCTTATGATTTGATGGATGAATTTTGAAAAAGTTAAAACTGTTGGTGTGTTATAAAAACCGTTTGCATCTTAACACACCGACTGATTTTCTAAATCAATTTTCAATCTTATGTCCTTGGGAAGCCTCACAAGGGTATCTGGACATAAGAAAACTAAACATGAATTGACGGCTTAATCGGGAAGATAGTAACTTACCGGTTCACTCTTACCGCGTTGTCTGCTTTGAGACTCTCTAGTAATAAGAACGACTAGTGCAGCTGCGAAACCCTATCAAGGAGATTCTTCGAAATTCTACCTGATCGCAGGCAGTATTTATACTGATTAATGGGGAACCGTGATTGTTACAACCGTATTCGACGAAGTGACAAAGCTACTTTCATCTTTATATGTTGTTTATCACTAACCCATCCATGTAGATTTCCTGACGGTGGCAGCAGTTACCTGATGACAAGTCGAAGCCAATGCCACATGCTCATACTCGACCGAGTATTAAAGACTTCCGCTACTCTAATACCATACGTCTTTCTTGAAGTGACGAAGTATTAAAGTGATATTGCATGTCCTCCATAAAGTAACAAAGTGTTAACGTGAAAGAATATCAAGAAAGATGGTTACACACGCTTTCAACATCAAGAACAGTATGAGCATGTCCGTCCAAAAGTCACAAGATCACAAGAAGGCAAAGATTACAAGATGGCAAAAAGAGATTATACGTGGTTGATGATCTCAAGAAGCTCAAAGGTCACATACATGTCAAGAAAAGGATACAAGCTAAAGCCTAAAAGTACAAAGATTACTACATCAAGATTTACAAGATAAAGAACATGATAATAAGACTACGAGCTAATGATTGAAGACATTCTTAAAATGTAGAGCTTAAGTTTTTTTTTTGTAAATTGAAGTAACCTTCCTTAGGGGGAGATTGTTAGGAATTGAGAAAAGACTCGATCACTTCCAAAAGTGTAATAGTATAGCTCGTAGCGTAATATTTGGAAACTTACCAAGCTAACCGAGTCAACATAAGTCATCCTTATGTTGACCGGCCATAGTGAGGTATAGATACCCCTTTCCATACCTTGGAGAGGGTTGGTTGTTCATTTGGTTATTCACGTCATAATACATTTTCTTTTCCTTTCCCTCTCTAAGTGATACAACCCACTTTCTCTCTCTAAACTTTCTATCTTGTCTATTGTTAAGTGATTTGACACATCTACAAAAAGTTTTCGTTTAGCTTATTGGTTTATAGTTTAGATCTAGTCCTTAAACATACCCGTCTCCCGTTCGCTTTTAGGAGTCAAACACCTAGGTTTCGGTTGGATTTAGATCTTAGGTTTTTAATTTTATTAGCTTATTATCTAGAATAATCATTAGCTTATTATTATCTTAACTTGTCTTGTTTTATGTTGATGGAATTGATTCTACACATGAGGCATGGAGCTTAAGGGTTCATAAGCTAGTATGATTACCAAGTTTAGAGCTTTTGATTAGATTTTACAAGCTTATTAGATATAAAGTTTATAACTTTATAATCTAGTTAGTAACATAAAGTCTAATAAGAAAATAAACTTGGTATTTTACTTAGTTTATGTAATTAGGTGGTAATATATTTTGTTTGCGATTCATCAATTCGGTTTTACCTTCTTTCTCTTTTCAATATTAATTAGTGTAGTTTAATTTAGCTTATTATGTCTATTGTTGCTTATTTGTTTGCTAGTATGCTTAGTGAGTTTTTTTATATGCTTGTTAAGTGATTAAGTGTTTAGTGAATTACGTGTGATAATTAAAAAAGGAATATTAATTAGTGATTTTTGGATTACTTAGATCATTGTTTTGGTTATTCGAACGGGCAAAAGCCGTAAGAATAATTAGGCATTGATTTAGTAATTAATATCTTGATAAAAAATTGTTTTCAATAAAAACCAACGTTGTGAGAAGATAATTATTTTGACGGATATTGGTTCATTAATAAGAACTTTAAATTCACACTTAAGGATCTAAACACTTCACTTAGCAAGCATATCCTTTTATATATATATCTCTTCTTTTAATTGCTTTGCTTATTGTCATTAGTATAGTCTAGTTTATTATTATTACATATTTTGTTTAAAATCAAAAACCAAAATATTTGACAATCAAGCATCAAACAAAATACTTTCGTGAATTTCAAATTCATCTCTCGTTGGGACACGACACCCGGCATATTGAATATTACTTTTCCTAAAGTAATTTTTATATCGAACGGGAAATACTTATATATATTACTCGATTCGTTCTCATGAACGACATCAGTTTTTGGCGCCGTTGCCGAGGAGAGTTGTACGATTTTCACGCGGTGTTTGAAGTTAGTGTCTGGAAGATTTTTTCTCTTTTGAAAGTTTATTTTCGTATCTTAAAAACAAAAAAAAAATATAAAAATAATAATACAAAAATAATTTCTTTCTTAATATATAAAAATAGGAAGAAAAAAATAAAATGGAAAAAAAGATTTCAAAAGATCTCCTTAAGAAGATAAAGATAACAGAAGATATTCCTAAATGTTTAAAAGATTTAGTTGTCTAATGTTTATCTTTCTTTATAAGTCTTGGACTCCTTATGTTATAAAAGGAGGTTCCAGGCATGTAGTTTATGTACACAGAAAAAGAAAAAAAATGTGTGTGTGTATCCCAAGAGAAAATATAGACGTCTATAGTTGTGTGGTGTAGCCTCAAGGTAATCAAGGTTTTCCTTGATCCCTGTTACTGTTAGAGATAGGTAACCGAATGTAAATCTGAATCAAATTAATATTGAGGCTTGATGGAATCATATGAATATAAAACCTTGTTATGATATCAATGTTCTTATGCTATTTGCGCTATTCATATTCTTTATGTTCATTGTTATTATTATCCTAGATATAAAGATCTAAACAATATAAGCTATAAACGATCCTAAGAACTATCACGTGTTTTAGTTTTATCAGGAAAGAAGACCAAGATGAAGGGATTTCATGGTTTCAAGAGGATGCAGAGACTTAGGGGAGGTATAGTTATGATATTGGAATTAGTACTACTGGAGTTACAACTGCCAGTATACCAGTTACAACAGCTACAACTGCTAGCCCTAAAAGACCAGTTAATGATTCAATCACTGATGATATTACTTTAGCTGAAACCTTAATGAAGATCAAAAGTAGTACTTCAACACCACAAAAGGCTAAGGGAGTTGTTGTTAAAGGGTCAAGTGAACCAACAGTAACATCAAGACCTCAACCTCAGATTCCAGCAAAAGATAAGGGAAAAGGTATCATGCAAGAGCCTGAGAAACCAGTGAAAGTAAAAGGCAAAGATAAAATTGCATTTGATGAGGAAGTTGCCCAAAGATTAGAAGCTCAAATGCAAGCTAAATTTGAAGAAGAAAAAAGGGTTTCAAGACAAAGAGAAAAAGAGGCTAACTTAATTTCATGGGAAAATACTCAAGCTATGATGGAGGCTAAAAAAAAAAAAAAAATAAAAGAAAAAAAAAAATAAAAAAAGAAATAAAAAAAAAAAAAAAAAATAAAAAAAAAAATAAAAAAAACAAAAAAAAAAAAAAAAAAACAAAAAATTAATAGATTATGAGTTATCGCAGAGACTATAAGCAGAAGAACAAGGAGAGTTGACCATTGAAGAAAGATCAAAACTGTTTGTAGAGCTCATGGACAAAAGGAAGAAGCACTTTGCAAAGCTTAGAGCTGAAGAGATCAGAAGAAAACCACCAACCAAAGCTCAAAAGAGGAATCAAATGTGTACTTATTTGAAAAATATGGCTAATTACAAGCATAGTCAGTTGAAGAATAAAAGTTTTGAAGAAATTCAGATGTTATTTGACAATAATATGAAGTGGGTAGATTCATTTGTTCCTATGGATTCAGAGGTGGTGGAAGGAAGTAAAAGCCAAACAGAAGGAAGTAAAAAGAGAACAAGAAAAGAACTTGATAAAGAAAGTTTCAAGAGACAAAAGCTAGAGGATGATGCTAGAAAAGGCAAAACTTAAACTTTGTTTAGAGATAGTTCTAAAAGATGATGAACCTATCAATGTTGAATCATTAGCTACAAAGTATCCAATAGTTAAATGGAAGACACACATTCTAGCAGAAGACAAGATGTATTATCAGATCATCAGGGCTAATGGAAATACAAAGTATTATAAGATTTTCAGTGCAATGTTTGATGATTTTGACAGACAGGATGTGTTAGATTGATACCGGCTGGTAAAGGAAAGATTTAAGACAATAAGCCCAGAAGGATATGACATGTTACTTTGGGGAGATCTAATTACATGTATTTTGAACCAAGTAAAGAAGATGAAATCTGGAAAGCTCAACAGGACTACACATTAATAAGCTGGAGGTTATTTGATTCATGTAGAGTTCAATTATTATTAATGGATACTGGAATTACTATTCACATGTTGGTAGAAAGGAAATATCCTCTTACACAAGAAATGCTTTCAAGGATGTTGAGTAGGAGGCTAGAGGTTGATCATGAAAGTGAAATGACATTTGAGCTTCTCAGATTAGAAGTAGAAGAGTGTTTGGATACATCCTCCTGATAATCAAGAAGATTTTATTGAAGAAACTTGATGATTAATATGATGAATATCAAGTTTAAGGGAGGATTATTGGGAATAAAAGGCTTCTTAACTGTTACACGGCTGGTCCAAAGTAACAACGTTTAGTGTATGGAAGTTACTCACTGCTAGTTCAGTTCTACTACTCGCTAGGTGAAGACTGCAGGAAATATTATAAGTCATTACTACTGCTAGTATTAGTTAATACTGCTAGAAGAGTTTATGTTGTTAGAGTTTAGTTAGTACTGTTAGTGTATATGTTAGTACTGCTTATGTGATAAGAATGAGATATTTTAGGAAAAGATATGTATGTTTAGAA
Source organism: Tanacetum coccineum (assembly GCA_026074375.1). Classification (NCBI taxonomy): domain Eukaryota; kingdom Viridiplantae; phylum Streptophyta; class Magnoliopsida; order Asterales; family Asteraceae; genus Tanacetum; species Tanacetum coccineum. The sequence goes on from BQNB010019130.1 coordinate 61,112, forward strand.
AACATGTTGTAAGCCCATTAGGGTTCCTTGGTGTATAAAAGGAGACCCTAGGGCATGTAGTTTAGTATCTCATCTCATTCTACACAGTCATATATAGCTTCAAGGTTGTAAACCCTAGTACTACACAGAGTACTCGTATTATTGATAATAATAATATTGGAGCTTTTCTGTAATATCATTGTTCATACAGTTTACAGTTTCATTAATATTCTTTTAAGTATTAAAGAGTAGATTTCGCATACTCTTTAGTATTCACAAAGTTTCTACCATAGTTTTTTTGGGAATATCCAAAGTAAACTAACCTTGCAGCTAAGAATCGATCTTAAGTTGGGGTCAACAGTTTATTTTGTACTTATAAAAAATTAAAATCTAAAAATATTTTCTATTTCTATTTTATTATCTTAAATATTTTAATAATACCAAAAATATTTTTATTTTTATTTTATTTTCTTTATAAAAATCCAAAAAAAATATTTTCTATTTTAGTGCATGAGCACTCATTCTTCTTCTTCTAATCTCGTTCCTCCGTCTTCTAATCCCGAAAGCATTATCCGAAATCAACGACGAAATCTTGATGATCCGTCTCTTTTACTCGATTTTGAAGAGATAAATATGGCTAATATGAATCATAATAACGTTCAAGGACCGCCTCCTGCGGGTCCTCCTCAAAATCATAATGGTCCACCGGGACTTAATTTTCAAAATCCGGCTCCCGATCTTCAAACGATGGAGAAGCTGTGTCAGCCGACGATGAATGGACGGGGTGGACCAATCGCTCCCGTTAACATTCAAGCTACCAATTTTGGACTTAAGAATCATATGATTCAACAAGTCTAAAATAGCTGTTAGTTTCACGGATTACTGGGTGATGATGCGAACAAGCATCTCGATAAGTTCTTGACTATCACCCAGAGTATGAAGCAAAACGGGGTCATCGATGACGCCCTTTGCTTATACCTCTTTCCTTATTCTTTGACACATCATGCCACCGCTTGGTTTGATCGTCTTCCAAAGACTTCTATCCATACTTTCCAGGAGATGTCTTCTAAATTCCTTTCTAAATACTTCCCTCCTTCTATGGTGACGAAACTAAGGAATGATATCAGTAACTTCCGACAACTTCCAGATGAATCTTTATTCGAAGCGTGGGAACGTTACAAGCTTTCGATTGACCGATGTCTGAATCATAATATGTTACCCGTTACTCAAATACACGCGTTCTATAACGGGTTAACTGTGAGACATCGTGATACAATCAATGTTGCTGCTGGGGGAACCTTTATAAAAAGGTGACCCGAAGAGTGTTATGATCTCATCGAGAATATGACCGCCCACCATAATGACTGGGATACCTCAGTTCATAGGAGTGAGTCATCCAGTTCTACCACTTCTTCTTCCTTTGAGATAGCAGCTTTTACTCAGCAGATGACCCAGATGAGAAAAGATATTCTACAGATGTACCGTTCGAATCAGCAAGTTAATTTTGTGACTCCTAGCTGTGAGACTTGTGGTGGTCCACATTCTTATTATGAGTGTCAAGCCGCCGGTGGCTACACTCAGGACGTTTATGCTACTACGGGGAGCTATAATTCAGGTGGTAATGCTTACCAACCTCAAGGAAACTGTAATCTGCTTAGCTATCGTTCTAATAATTTTATTGGACCACCTGGTTTCAATCCACCAAATAATCAAAATTTTGGTAATAATAAGAATTTTCAAAACAATCAAAACAGAAATGCCCAGAACCAAAATAGATTTAATCAAGGTCAATGTTTTAATCAGAACAGAAATCAAAATTTTAACAAAGGTAATAATTATAATCAGAACCACGGTCAAAATTACAATCAGAATCAAGCTCAATCTAACTATCAATCTATTGATGATATGTTGAGGAATTTCATAATTTCTTCTGATTCTAAGATTTAAACCGTAACTAACCAAATGGATGAAATGTGGAAGGTTTTTCATGAAAGACCTCAGGGTGGGCTTCCTAGCAACACCATTTCCAACCCTCAGGAAGATATCAAAGTTATTACCACACGGAATGGTATGACTTTAGCTAGACCCTCAGTTCCATCTCCTTATCCTTCTTCTTCTAAGGAGGTGGAATAAGACCCAAAGACGATCACAGACCAGGTACTTACAGAAAGTACCACAAGAGTGCCACCTCCGGTAGTCCAACCGTCTATCGCTTCTAGATCTTTTGAGCTTCCCCTTTCTCCTTTTACTTCTTCTGTGATTCCTGAGCGAAATCCTCATCAACCTCTAATTCCTTATCCTTCAAGGTTGCACAAGGAGAAGCTTCAGGACAAATCTGATATACAAATTCACAGTTTCTTGCAAATGTTTAAGAAACTGAATTTCAACATCATTTTTCCTGAAGCTTTAGCTTATATGCCTAAGTATGCCAAAATGGTAAAAGATCTCCTTACCAATAAGGAGAAACTTCTTGAACTGGTTAATACTCCCTTGAATGAGAATTGCTTAGCTGTCCTCCTTAAAAAGCTTCCCGAGAAACTTAGAGACACTGGGAGATTTCTCATTCCTTGTGAGTTTCAAGAGCTTGAGTCTTGCATGGCCCTAGCCGATCTAGGAGCTAGCATTAACTTAATGCATCTGTCAGTCTGGGAGAAATTAATACTTCTTGAACTTACTCCCACTCGCATGACCCTCGAGTTAGCTACCCGGACGGTTGCTTATCCAGCCGGTATAGATAAGGATGTCTTAGTGAAAGTGGGAAAATTCATATTCCCTACTGACTTTGTTGTAGTCAACTATGATGTCGATCCTCGATTTCCCCTTATATTAGGGAGACCATTCTTGAGGATGGCCCGTGCTCTAGTCGACGTACACAGAGAAGAGTTAACTCTTCGGGTCAGTGATGAGAAATTGGTTTTCAACGTTGAAAGCACTTTAAAATATCCTCGAAAGCATGGAGATGAATCAATCCATATGATTGATATCCTTGATAATACATGCGAGGATTATTTCCATGAAGTGATAAATGTTCAAAAATCAATTCATCCCTTGAGTGGTAGTCCCACTCCTTCTTCTAATCCTGTAGTCGAGTCTCTCTCCCCTCCTCTTATTCCCTTCGGGGATAGTGACTTTCTTTTGGAGGAGACCGACGTATTTCTTTATCTAGATGACTCAATACCACCGGGTATTGATAATGGCATCTATGACTCAAAGGGAAATATTCTTTTTCTAGAAGAATTACTTAATGACGATCCTACACCTGATCTCCCTCCCCCTCTTCCTGTGTTTGAGATTAATGAAACGGAAAAGATTAAGAACTTCAATTGAAGATCCTCCTGATCTTGAGCTCAATGACTTACCTCCTCACCTCGAGTACGTGTTTTTAGAGGGAACTTCTAAGTTACCCGTTATAATCGCTAAAGACTTGAAGTGGGAGGAAAAAGAACAGCTTCTAAAAGTTTTAAAGTCACATAAATGGGCGATAGCATGGAAAATATCTGATATTCAAGGAATTGATCCTAATTTTTGCACCCATAAGATATTAATGGAAGATGACTTTAAATTGGATTTTCAGCACCAGAGAAGGGTAAATCCTAAAATCCATGAAGTAATTAAAGAAGAAGTTATCAAATTTCTCGATGCTGGATTGATTTACCCTATCTCGGATAGTCCTTTGGTGATCCCGATTCACGTCGTACCCAAAAAAGGGGGTATGACGGTAATTACTAATGAAGATAATGAGTTGATTCCTACAAGATTGGTCATGGGTTGGCGCATTTGTATTGACTATCGAAAGTTAAACGACGCCACCCGTAAAGGCCACTTTCTTCTCCTTTTCATGGACCAGATGCTAGAGCGTTTAGTAGGAAACGAATCCTATTGTTTCCTAGATGGTTTTTCTGGATACTTTCAAATTCTTATTGATCCCCAAGACCAGGAGAAAACCACCTTCACCTGCCCTTATGGAACATTTGCTTACCGAAGGATGCCTTTCGGTCTTTGCAATGCTCCTGGGACTTTCCGAAGGTGTTTGGTGGCTATTTTCCATGATATGATTGAGAAGACCATAGAAGTTTTCATGGATGACTTTTCGGTCTTTGGGGATTCCTTCTCTTCTTGCCTCTCCCATTTAGATATAATGCTAAAAAGGTGTGAAGACACCAATCTGGTTCTAAATTAGAAGAAATGCCATTTCATGGTCAAAGAAGGCATTGTCCTCGGCCATAAGATCTCTAAAAGTGGTATTGAAGTAGATCAAGCTAAATTGGATGTGATTGCAAAACTAACTCCTCCTACTACGGTTAAAGGAATTAGGAGCTTCTTGGGTCACGTCAGCTTTTATAGGAGATTTATCCAAGATTTCTCCAAAATAGCTTGGCCAATGACCCACCTGTTGGAAAAAGACACTCCCTTCTTCTTCTCTTCTGAGTGTCAATCTTCTTTTGAAATTCTTAAAAAGAAGTTATGTTGCGGTTGTCGTAAGGGACTTCTATAAGAAGTTTTACAACTCCCTAGGCAGTGTACCTAACCGTTGTAGTGTAGTATAGGCAAGACTCGGGGGTTGTTATCATTCTCTAGGGGAATAGGTTAGGAAGGCTTGATCACGGTCTAACAAAATTCTAAGGGGTGAGAGAAGATTCTTTTTGTATTTTTATGTTTATAGGAAATCATGTGAATCATAAATTTAAGAGATTGGTTGGTTTTAGCTATTAAACTAAATACTAAACTAAGCTACTAGTGATAACAATATAATAAAAGATTATGTTTATTTAATCATGTATTACTCCCTAGATTGCTTCTCCTAGTGTTGTTGCTTTGTCACACTTGTGGATCTATGTAATTATTTCCTAAGTCATGAACGAATTACACGAACCCACCGTCTATTTAATATTCCGTTAAGGCAACACACAAGTAAGGTAGTATGAAGACTATTACAAGGCCCCTAAGAGTATATTAAATGCATTTGAAATATATTAAGAGTGGATCAACCATATAAGGGGCAAGGTAGTATGAAGACTGTTACCCGATGGTATCCTTTCTACACAATCTTGTTTTCCTAGACATATCAACAGCGATACAGACAAAAGCTGGTTTTCTAAGACTTAACATGCATATTCATCACAAGAAGCAACACCACTAAGATCTACATCCTAGGTTTCATACAATCATAAATAAACACAATAGAAGGTTTAGCCAGGCATGTTAAAGATAAAGCAAGAACAGATAAGAATCACACAAGACATATTGAATAATTAAGATAGTCTTACTTGATTAAAGCATGAATTGAAGGAGTTACAATAGGGTTTTGAGGCCTTAAAATCGTCCCTAACAGCTGCTAAACGAACTAGGGTTTGTCCCTTTCTTTTATTCTAAAGTTACACACTTAAAACCCTAAAATCGGATTTGTATTTATATGAAAATCGCTGCGACGGCGTCGCATTTTAATTGTGACGCCGTCGTGAAAAGAATATTCTAGATAATGGGTTGGGTCGTACAATCTGACACCGTCTTGAGATCTTGTGACGCCGTCTTGGAAATCGTTGTGACGGCGTCACGTGTAATCTGTGATGCCGTCTCCAGATTCTGAGGAGAAATTCTTGAGCAATGTTGGTGTAGGTCCGTAGTCTTGTCCCTTTCTTCTCCAAATGAGCCCAAGTCACGTGTATTTTTTCTAAATGCCTTCCAAATGCTGAATACCTAAAAAGGAACGATTAAGTAGTTATTTTGGGCATAAATGCACGATTTAGGGGGTTAAACGACCCTAAAAAAGTGTATAAAATGACACCTCATCAAATACCCCTACATTTAGGATTTGCTAGTCCTCAACCAAATAGGATTTTCTATCTAGACAATAACAATATGAGGGGTCATTTTACCAACTCATTAAAAGTATTTTACAACACAACATTCTAGACCTCGTAATTAACAGCACGAAAAGTATATACTAGCACCTCACATAAGAGTTTGGGATTCTCTCTTTCACTCAGGTGTATAATAAATTATAACATAAGGGGAAATGGAAAATCAACACTCACTACTTGTCATAGCACATAAATTACCATAGGCTTGGTAAATGATCAAACCTCCACCGCTAGGCGTAAGCATTATTCATTACTATCTAAGATGTCTTTTTAAAGGGTTGTGGGGTGTAGGTGTAA
>BQNB010019131.1:2500-62590 GCA_026074375.1 Tanacetum coccineum
CAATCAGAATCAAGGAAATAATTTCAACCAAAATCGAGGAATCAATTTCAACCAAAACCATGGAAATAACTTTTATCAAGGACAAGTGTATCAACCTCCGACTAGTCAACCACCAGTGTACCAAGCTCAACCTTATCAAGCTCCTGCTCAGCAAATGCAAGGTGTTTCAAAGACCAATTTTGAGAATTATGTCAAGGCTAATGATGCTGTATTGAGAAATATGCAAAATCAAGGCCAAGGTTTACAAAACCAGATGACAAATTTAACAGAAATGCTTTCTAAGTTTGTAAATTCCAATACCGCTTCATCTTCGAATTCAGATTCTCTTCCAAGTAACACGGTTACTAACCCGAAGGTATTACACCCAGCAATGTGTATTGCTTACAAAGGAACCTACGATTCTACTTCTTATCTCCTTAGAGTATGGAACGTAGAACCGAGGTGACAAAGGACACGGATTTTTCCTACTAATAACGGAATTACCGAAGACGTCCAACCTCCGGTTATCCCAGTTGAAAACCAAAATCCAGTTTCTGAGCCAGATGTTGCTCAGTTAGTGCACCAAGCCTAACCAAACCTTCAATTCCTTATCCTTCGAGGCGAAATGATGAGAGGCACCGTGAGAATGCTAACGAACAAAAAGAGAAATTCTACGAAATCTTCAAAGATATGAGTTTCAAAATTAGTTTCATGCTGTTTTTGACTCTAAAGCCCAAGTATGCTTCAATCATAAAGCCTTAATGGAAATAAAGAAAAGCTTAGAGAAAGATGCTAGAACCCCCTTGAACGAACTATTGGGTATTATTTTGTTTTTGTAGCTTGGCTCGGCGGTCATACTATAACAAGTTACCCGAAAAACTTGGTGACCCGGCAGATTCCTAATTCCATGTAAATTTCTCGGAATGGATCAGTGCTTAGCCTTGGCCGATCTTGGCGCTAGCATAATCTCATCCATTTTCCGGTGTGGAATAAAGGCTTAACCTTCACAACCTAACTCCAACGTGCATGCACTAGAACTAGCGACGTTCGATTTCCCGACACTTGGTATTGCTAAAGAAGTCAAAGTTAAAGTTGGTGTATACTAGTTTCCCAGCCGCCTTCGTGGTCCGTAGATTTAAACCAACCCTCGAGTACCTTTAATTCTTGGAGGTTTTTCTTAAACCAGTCGTGCTTTGATATACGAGTACGAAGGTGAATAACCCTCGAGTAATAATATGGCCCATTACTGTATAATCTTGATCAAACTTTAAGGATACTCTGTTAATTATAATGATATGACAGTCGATTCGAATCGACGTTGTGAATTAGGCTGTGAAGAGTATACACAGGAAGTTTAAGGATTTACAGACGTAATCGCGCAGAGGCAATCCCACCCTTGGATATGACCCGAGAGTTTCAAATTCTTCTCCGACTCTCACTCCTTTCGTGGATAGTGATTATACATACTTCATAGAATAAGCGATGTGCTTTTCCTTGCTCTAGCCGACGAACCAACTTCACCGGAATGTTGATGAATCTTATTATGACTCCAGGGGGACATTCTTATTCCTCGAAAGCACTCCTTAACAATGATCCCCCCACCACCTCCCCGAACCAAGAATAATTATTTTTGCCAGAAATCAGAAAGGAACTTAAAATTTGTGAAGCCAAAACTGCCAAATCTTCAATTGATGAACCTCCTGAGGTTGAACTAAGGACTTCCGCCTCATCTCCGAATATAGCATTTTTGGAAGAAACAACACAGTTGCAGTTCATTAATTGCCAAAGATTTGAGTGTCGATGAAAAGACCGCTCTCATAAAGGTTCTAAAGTCTCGAAAGCAAGCAATTGCTTGGAAACTTTCTGGCATTAAGGGTATTAACCCAGAATTTTGTTCTCATAAAATTCTAATGGAAGAGGATTATGAACCAGCGGTCCAACATCAGAGAAGGGTTAATCTAAAAATCAATGATGTCATCAAGAAAGAGGTTGAAAAACTTCTTGATGCTGGATTGATCTACCCAATCTCGGATAGTCCTTAGGTGAGCCCAGTGCACTGTGTGCCAAAGAAAGGAGGGATGAGAGCCACGAAATAAAAATGCTTACCGAGTGCCACAAATAACCCAACGAAACTGCCGATCCGTATAAGCTTATCACAACAAAAAAAACCACGAAATCCACCCGAGGCGATTGATACCAATTGTAGGAACCCGTTTAACCACTTCACTTCATAACCCGAACCACGAAACAAGAAAAGAGAAAGAGAGAGAGAGACGAAATTAGAGAGAGAGATGAGAGAGTTGAGAGAGAAAAATAGATGAAAAGAATTTTAGATATTATGAAAAGATTAGATATTTTCTAAAATGAAAATATCTATATATATTTAGATATTTAGAAAATATCTAAATATATATACACCCCTACACATTTAATGTGACGCGCGGGATATTTAACTAGGACCCGGGCTCGGGTTTTGTTTGGGATTAAACCCGAAACATATACAATATTAGATTAACTATCGAGCCCGATTCCCGATATTATCCTGTTACAACATTAACTAATTAAAGACCGAAGCTCCATCGTAGAGTGACCGAGCTTCCTTGTTCGACTCAATAAATTGAGGCTAACAGTTTATCTTCTAGGTCGAAAAGAAGAACAAACTTGAGCAAGATGAAGTAAGTTATAAGAGTTTATGCTATATGGTTCTTTTGACTTAAAAGCGAACATGTCCATAAGTTTGGTTGGTTATATAGTTGTTTATGATTGTGAAAGGGTCACACATCATCAGTTTTATATTTGTTTATGTTATTTTGGGATGTTGTTTCTATATGTTATGGTTATTATACAAAGAAGTAATAAAACAAGTAGAAAAAAAACAAGGCACGTGATACCAAAGAAAAAAAAAGGTCTATACTCCCAAAATAATCCCAAAATATGCAAAAGAAGTATGCAAAAGAAAAAAGAAGTAATATGCAAAAGAAGTAAAAATAAGGAGGATAATCCCATATAATCGTATATACTCGAATCAATAAGACTTTAAATCACCACAACTTGACACTAAACCCACCCGAGGCGAACTGGATAACCAATTGACGGTACCAATAATCACTTTCACTTTTCCATTATTGAAACCAAGAAAAATTATATGAGAAGATATGGAAGAAATTTAGAGAGAAGTTAGAGAGAGAAATGTAGAGAGGAAAATAGAGTTGGTTAAATTCTTGCAAATGAGAAATGAACAAATGAGAATCAACACCATTTTCCATAGTGGAAAATGGTATAAATACCCTACACAACTACATGGGGTGTGTGGGCTTTTACTTGGGCCGGGCTCGGGATTGGCTTGGGCTTTAGCCCGATACACATACAATATTAGCTTACATTTACGAGCCCGTTTACCCTTCTAGCCTATTACAACGAATAATTAATTAAGTGACCGAGACCTAATATAATGAACGAACTTCCATTGTTCGACTTAATATTTTGAGGCTAACAGGACCCATCGGGGGACATTACGATGCCAACTACACCGCCAAAAAGGTTTTTGACTCAGGATTTTATTGGCCCACAATCTACAAAGATGCCCATGAGTTAGTCAAAAACTGTGACTCATGCTTAGTGTCAAGGAAAATATTTTCACAAGTGATGAAGATGACACAAATTCCATCCAGTGTGTGAAAATCTTGATGTCTTGGGGCATAGGACTTTATGGGACTCATTTTCCGTCATCTAAAGGAAATAAGTACATACTCGTAGCCTGCTGATTACCTTCAAATGGTTTAAAGCGAAGGAGCTCCCACATATCGATGCTAGAGTTGTAGTTAAGTTTTTGAAATCTCTTTTTGCCCGATTCGGTACACCGAGAGCTATTATAAGCGATCGTGGGACCCATTTCTGTAATGACAAATTTGCTAAAGTAATGTCTAAGTATGGGGTCACTCATCGTCTTGCTACCGCTTACCACCCTCAAACAAGTGGTCAAGTCGAGGTGTCGAATCGTGGGTTAAAACGAATTTTAGAAAGGACAGTTGGAGAAAACCGTGCCTCATGGTCCGATAGGCTTGATGACGCTCTATGGGCATTGCGTACCGCTTATAAGACACCAATTGTTGCAAACTTTTAGAAGCTAGTGTATGAAAGCCGTGTCATCTACCTTTCGAATTTGAGCAAGAGCTATTGGGCATTTAATACATGCAATTTCGATCTTAAAACGCATGCGTTCACCGTAAGCTTGCAAACTTAATGAACTTAATGAGCTTCGTGATCAAGCATACGAGAATTCTTTGATTTATAAGGAGAGGACGAAGAAGCTTCACGATTCAAAGATCAAAAACCACATTTTCAATGTTGGTGATCAAGTCTTGCTTTTCAACTCTCGTAAAGATAGTCCGGTAAGGCTTAAACCCGTATGGTCTGGCCCTTTTACTATTACGAAGCTTTTCCATTATGGTCACTGCAAATTATTAATACCGACGGATCAAACTGTCAAAGTGAAATTGCCACCGATCTTAGACTTACTTTGGAGGGACACCACCAACCATGGTTGTCCAGATTTCCAAACGTTCCCTAGGACGAATGAATTTCAGGGATCGAGTCAAAGCTATGTGACGTCGGATTACCTAAAACAATGCGCTTGTGGGTAGGGGCACCCCATGCTTATCCATTTTCTATTTTTTTTCTAATGTGTTGTGAGGAGGCTTGTACTCTTCCGTTCTTTGTGTTTGTTGTTTGTACTTGTGATTGTTTGCAGGATTTAAACCCTAATTTTCGTAAGACTTCGTGTCGTGTTTTGTCCGGTCACTCGAGCGTCCTAGCCTTTGCTTGCCTTTAGTTTGGGAAAATCACGTACATCCCTAAAGATTTTTTATCGACTAACATTTATCTTTTAGCACACTTAATAAACGGCTAAAGATTTTTGTGATACTTTCTTCATGTTTGAGTTATGCATTCGACCTTTTTGAGTTCTAGTATGGGGTTTTTAAGTCTTAGGCTAGAAAACATTGAGGACAATGTTTGATTTTAGTATGGGGTAGTATATCTTCGATATGATCTTGCCTACTTTTGCTCGTTGTTCTCACGTACCCCGTTTTCCCACCAAAATTTTCAAAAATATGAAAAAATTTAAAATTTTCAAAAATAAAATAAGTGTTTTGTCACAATTTTGACTTTCTTGCTGGGTAGAATAAGAGTAAATTTTGACCCGATCGAGCGTGTTGAGCTCTAGCTTGTTCCTTAACTTTTAGGCTAAGCGTTCGCGAGAATTCGCGAAGAACGAAAAATGATAGAGTTAAGTATGAGTAGGATGCTAAACAAGGATTATTTAGAAATCTTAAGAGCTCATGTATGTAACTTGTGGCTTTTTCTCCTATAAGCTCTTTACCAGATTAATATACGTGCTGTTTTTGAAGATTAAACTTAAATCAACAACTTTTTATGTAATATATAGCAAACATTTTAGTCTTAGTTTAAATTTATACTTGAATTTTTCAAAAAGGAGTCTTCTATATATAAAATAAAAATATATATAAAAAAATGAAAAAATAATGATAAAATGATAAAAAAAATATAATAATAAAAGTTATGAGTTGAAAAAAGTTTACTACCTCTTGCCGGCTCACAACCGATGTGGTAGTCTTCTAAAAAAGCCCATAGTAAGAATAAAAAACCGAGACTGATAAAAGTTTGCTGCATCTTGCCGGCTCACAACCGATGTTGCAGCCTTCTAAAAGGTCAAGGGTTACAATTGCATAAATGTTTAATGGTTAAGCTTAAATTAATAAATAGATTTCTTTTTGTTAAATTCAAATATGCTTTTGTACTTTGACTATTTTATTTTATAAGCTATGAATAAATTGGGAAACCTGAGGGTTTTTAAAACCTAAGGCCCGTGGTCCGAATCTAGTCTCTGCGGGGGTGTCAAATGCCTGGTCCACTTTAAGCCGCAGGTTGGGATGTGCCGAGACGAAAGTCGCTACATGGGATGATCTCGCCTTCAAACTCATTATTCTTAGGTGGAACGTAAAGCATAGTATGTTGCAAAACTTTGATCCATGGTTGAAATTCAAAATAGCACATTCACTTAAGATATAATAAATGTCGGGAGTGAAAAGTTCACAAGTTGCCAATATGAGTAGTGTTAGCATCTTTTCTGATATTTAGCTGTGATTTCGTTTTAAGCTTGGTTTGGATAAGTGAAAAGTCGGGGACGATGAATTTATCCTTTTTGGGGCATTCTCGGATCGAAATGCATCTTGTTCTATGATCCCTAATAGTTATGGAAATAACGAAAGTCAAAATAATCTCAGTTATATTATTAAAAAAATAATAATAATAAAAAAAATAAAAAAAAAGTTTTAAATGGGGTAAAACATGGGTGATTTGTCTCTTTGTGATTTCTTAACTCTCTCCACAAAAGTCTTTGCTACTTTTCAAAGATTTAGTTTGGGGAAGTTTTGAGGTATTTGGTTATAGAGCATATAATATTGCGTGAGGACACGCAATCGCTTAGTTTGGGGAATTTTGATATGTGTGAAAACACATATCCGTTTTATATCAAAAATGACCCTAAAAAGACAAAATTGTGCTTTAAATGCTTGAATATTGCTTGTTTTGTCTTTGTGATTGTGTAGGTACGGATATTGCAAAAATCTCAAGAAAACGGTCAAAACCGGACAAACACGGACACGGGAACGGAAAAGAGTGCAAGAGCCAGGAGAATGCTATTAAAGTCAACCAAGTAACCGTGGTCAATAAAGTCAACCATAAAAAGACAAAACCTAAAATTCCCATATCAGTCCCTCAAAGTTAACCAAATTGCATAATATGTCCCTCAACCCTACGATGTTAACTATTTCTATTTAAGAGTTAACACCGTTAACCCTTTATAACAAATTCCAAAACAATACCCATGGCCCAGTTCCTGTTTTTCATTACACCTTGACCAAAACCTTTATTGCCGAAAGGTCAAAACAAAGTTTAACCGGGTTCAAAAGAAAGTCAAACGCACCCTTTATAAAAGAAAAGGTGCGAGAAATGCTGTTATTACTATTCACCGTCTTCAACCTTTTACCCCGAGTCAAAATCAAAGGGCAAATGCAAATTGACTACATGGCTACGCAATTCAAGTGATAAAGACTGACATGGCAGAGTTATACATCATCAAACGCTCTTATTGGTCAATACCCAAAAGGGAATGACACGCGTACAATGAAGGAAACACATCAAGGGCTAGGTTTTTACACTAAATCATGCCTAAAAGAAGCATAAAGGCCTCTGACACACGGATTGCCACGTTGGCAATCTGTGTCATCAAAATCTAATCCAACGATGGAGAGAGAGCATCAGATGATTGAAGGAATGAAAGGACATGATTTATAGGAGCATCTACCAACCTCCAAGGCATAGAAGCATCTCCTGATGGCTATCAATAGCCCTCACATTCACTCACACGATATCTAGTTTTTTTAGCTTTTTAACTTTAACTTATGTAATTTTCATAAATTAGCTTATGTAGTTTTAATTCAGTCTTTAAAATTTTATTGTAATCTCAGTTTCAACTTATTGTAATCAGTTTACTAGTTAATGAATCATAAGTTTTTTAATAATCTATATCATAGCTTTTTATCTCAAATGTGTTGCTATGTTATATAAGCTCCTTATTAAGCTTCATTACAAGCTCTCGAGTCTATAGCTCAGATTGAGCTAATATAAGTCATTCTAATCTACTTATAACCCCCCTCTATTATATATATATAAAATAAAAGAACTAAATAATAAAAAAAAAAACCTAAATAAAAAACTAAAAAAATAACTAATTAAAAACTTTAAAATTTATATATAAAAAATAACCCCCTAAAAATATAAAAATAAACTTATACTAAAACCTCTACAAAAAATAAATATAATAAATAAATAAAACTACCTAAAAACTAAAACTAAAACATTTATTAACCCTTAAACTAAAAAAAAAATAAGCTACTAACTCCTAAACCTAATAATAATAAAATAAAAATTTAACTAAAAAAACTGAAAAAAAAAAAAAAAAAAAAAAAAAAATAACCCCCTAAAAAATAAACTAAAAAAAAAAAAAAAACAAAAAAAATGCCCCCTACTATCTATAAAAAAAAAAACTATAAAAAAAACCAAAAAAAAAATAAAAAAACTAATAAAAAAAAAAATAAAAAAAAAAAAAAACCCCCCTAAAAAAATTATTATTTTAGTCTAATACTTTTTGCTAAATGGGATTAAGCTTTTTTTGGAAGATGAGCTTACCATGGAAGAGCTCATAAGGACTTTTACTAGCTTATTCTTAATAAGTCAGAGCTTGTAGACATCTCTATTGAGCCCTTTATTGCCTTTGTTTAGCTAAGGCCTTTGTAAGTTTTCTTTATCCTTTCTATCTTTAAATTCCTAGTCTATTTTGCTTATTCTACTTACCTGCTAGCTTATTTGTGCTTATTTTGTTCATTGTGCTTAATTATATGTATGGTGATCATCTGTTTTCAGCATATGTAGTTTAGATCTTAGGTTTTCATATTTTGTCTTATAAATCATTAAAAAATAAAAAAAAAATTAGTATAAGTTGTAGATTAGTATTTCTGGCTTAATTTCTTGTTAGTATAAGCTCATTAGGTCTTTTATAAGTTGTTTGTTATCTGATCTTTGGAAATTGGTCACTAGATTTTAAATTTTCAAGTTTAAATAGATTCTAAGATTTTTAAAGGAGTGTTTAGATTTACTCAGTTTGACCTCAAAAAGTCAAAGGAAATTGATGTAAACTTTTGAATTAGATAAGTAATCATATAAAATCAATTTGTGAAGTGAAATCATGGATTAATTTTCAAATTTGAGAAAGTTTTAGTGAAAACTATTTGAATTTGCACCAGGGGAGTTTTATTTTTTAAGTTAGCAAGAAATATTTGATCCAAGCCTTCCTAAGCTTGGATTTTGTTTGATTGGTGTTTATCCTCACCTATTTGGTGTGTACAAAGCAGGATTGACCCTTAAGGTCACCTGCATTTAGGTTTAATCCAATTTACCAAGTGAATCAGATTAGGAAGACAGCTTTAGTACAATTTCTAGTTTCATTTTCAGTAGGGTTAAAATAGCATTTAGCTTTTAATTTTTAGATTATAAGTAGCTTTTAGGTCATATTGCATTAGTTTAGATTTAGTTTTCAAAATTTAGCTTAATTTGTCATCTATTTTTAGCTTTTAAATAAGCATTTTGTCTTTTTATTTTTCAAAACCAAACTCAGCATAAGCTGAGTAAACTGTCTGTTTAGTTAAGCTTTTTCAATAAGCTATAGTTTTCTAAAGTCTTTTCAAATAGTTTTTTTAGAAGTCTTTAAGCTAGTCTTTTAGAAAAACCAAGTTTCGCTTCTTAAAAAGCTTATTTACTAGCTTAAATAGAAGCTCAAAAGTCTGCTTAGGGATTGTTTGGTTTGTAGTTTTCTTAATATTTGGATTTTCAATGCTTATTTTGTTTTCTATTGCTTATTTCTTTCTAAACCTGCTTATCAGGTTATCTTAGGTTAGTAGTAGCTTAGTTAATCCTTCCTTTAGCTTATTAGGGCTTTTCATAAAAAGTTTCTTTTATTAAAATTGCTTATTTTAGGTGGACTTACTAACATTTGCTTTTATAAGTTTTTTTTTAATAAATGGGGGAAAGTGGAAAATCCGAGGGTGGAGTATTGACTCGACCCCGACCTCAACACCCTCAACCCCTTTTATAACACACACCACACACTCCACTACCAACGCGCCCTGGGGACTTTTTCATTATACCTTTGCAAAATCTATTTCTTATACTCGTTTTAGCCCATTTTGCCAATAAGCTGTGTTTAGCTTATTTCGTGGCTTATTCATTAAGCTGTGATATCAAGCTTATTTTTACTAAGTTTTAATTAGTATAAAATTCTTTCTGTATTTTTTCTATAATTTTTATAGATAGTTTAGTATTTTTAAACATTTATTTTCATTAAAAACTTTAAAAAATCATAAAAAATAGAAAAATAATCAAACAAATATAAATCTTTTTTAGAAAATTTTCTTTTATCGTAAAGTTTCTAGGAAAATTAGTTTTGCCTTCGTAGGGTTTAATTTGCAAAATTTCGATTTTTAAAGAACGGGATTCGTTCCCGTTCTCATTTTTCATATTTTAAAGCTCATTTCAACTCCGTTTTTATTTTAGTTTTCTTTAAACTTACTTTTTAGTCAATTAGAGTCCATTTAAAAAGAAAATTTTAATTTAGGTTTAATTTTAGAAATTTAGGGTTTTTGACCGACGTTTAGGGTTCCCGTTTTGCGTTTTTAGTTAAAGTTTAATTTCCCGTTATTCGTTTTCGTGCTTAATTGTTATCATTTTCTTATTTTAATTTGTAGAAGTAGATAATCAAATTAATCTTTGTTTCCAATTCAAATCATTGTCCGAACATCAAACGTGGTCTCAATTTCACAAATCGTTGCGGAATAACGACCCGGGAATCATACTTCCCGGTTAATATACGTATTATATTATATATATTTTTAAAGATTTTCCTTTTTACCTTTGTCCTCAAGGGTAATTTGGTAATTTTCCATCATATTATATTTTATTTTTACATGTGTTTGATTTCTACGAATCAAGGTTTTTTACTCTTATTATATATTTATATATTTATTATATTTAATATATATAAAGGGTTGAGTTTATCTCATTGTCAATCAACCAACGCTTTTGTCAAAGAAACGTTCATGGATCTCAAAACCCAACTCGAAACCGTAGCCAAAAATCATCAAGCTTCAATCCAGAATCTTGAGACTAAGTTCGACAGACTCGCTGACAAGCAATCTGGTAGACCTTCTGGCTCTTCCAAGTAACACTCAACAAAACCCAAAAGGGCACAATGCCAAAGCCTATCAACCACCACAATCATGCAATGAGCATGTAAATGACGTATTCACAAGAAGTGGTAAATCCTATAACCCACCAGTTAACCAAAATGATCAACAAAATGATTCTAAAACTCTTATAAATTTCAATAGCGATGATGAAGACGAAGAACCTACACCTCAACCAAATCCAAAACCAGTTAAAGAAACTCAGTTAACCAAACCATACAAACCAAAAATCCCGTATCCTCAACGTCTTAGGAAATAAAAAATGGAAGCCCAATACGGTAAATTTCTTGACATGATTCACGCCGTCCGAATCAATGTACCTATTATCGACGTCTTAGCCGGAATGCCTAACTATGGAAAGTTTCTCAAGGATCCGTCGGGCTGTGAAACAAGTCCATAACTTGTTCTTATAAACATAAACCATTTTTTTACATTTTAACTTACTAATTTTCATATTCTCTCTAGTAAATACACACATATTCTTTCAAACACTCATACATACATTGTTTTATCATTACACTTGTCTTATAACCATTTCAAGTGATCTATACATTGCCACTTTTTAGCAAGTTATGAACACAAAGAAGATCTTCAAGCTTCAAGTGTTAATAGACTTTTGTACTCATTACATTTTTGTGTCATTTAATTCCACCATCATACATCAAAGTTTGTAGTCTTACACCATATACCAAATTAGAGTGATTGGTTAGTATTTTAGGCCTCAAAATACATTGTGAAGAAAGGTTGGTCCTACCTCGACAAGGACTCGATATCTAGCTTAATATTAGTAAATATTCTAAGCGGAGTTGTAAGGTTATCTCTGCCAAAAGGGATCAAGTTGATATAGTGCAAGTAAACTCTCGAGTTGGTTACTAGGAGAGCGGAGTAAGGCGAAGAGGAGCTTCGTGACCGAACCACTACAAATCATCGTGTTATTTGTTTGATCGTTCCTTTACTTACTTATTGTATTGCATTTACTTACTTACTCTTTTATTTCTTGCACTTATGTATTTAATTCCTTGCTTATCAATTGTATTCACATCAAGTAAACGCATATTTAAATTTAAAACGCTAAAAACTATTCAACCCCCTGCTAGTTTTTTACAATTTGGTATAAGAGCTATGTTGCTAAGATTTTATAATTTTTTTTAATTTTAAAACGTAAATTGATCTATAGATTTCAAAAACTATAAATAAAGTCAATTTATGCAAAGAACACCATTGTTTAAAAGCCATGGTTTAATATACTAGAAAAATAAAATTGGAACTTATGTGAAATCAAAAGATCTAGATCTTTGGCATATTATACTTGAAGGTGATTTTAAACCGGTTGTTAAAAATGTAACTACTCAAGCTTATAAAGTTGTTCCTTATGATCGTCAAACCGACGAACTTAAAAAGAAACTTCCTAAAAATAATGAAGTTAAAATGGTTCTTTACAATGCTTTACCAAAAAGGAATACGAAAAAAAATTATGCGTAAAACAGCCAAAGAAATTTAGGAATCTTTAATAATCACCCATTAGGTTATAGCCAAGTCAAGGATAACAAAAGTGTCTTCTTGTTCAACAATATGAAAAATTTGCTATCCTTGAAGAAGAATATATTGATAGTGGTATTTGTTGGTATTGTGTGCATGACAAAATATACAAACTTATATTGGTCATCGTTTAGGAGACCTAAGGGTCACACGCATATATCACGAGAATCTGGAATAAATATTTATGTATTGTACATATATATTTGAGTTGATAATAAGAGACAATAAATGGGTAATCTTATATATATATAAATTTAGTACACTTATTAAATGTGCAGGCTTCAAGTTTTATAACCATGGCTATGAAATTTGTACATAACCCACAACATTGAAGTGTTGTAACCCTGGATGTGAAAGTTGTACAAGTTACAAAATGTCATGTAAGTCTTTCGTAATAATTTGCATTAAATAATAAATGTTATATTAAATACTCACTTAAATCACATTCTTAAGTTTGTAACTTCATAGTCCATTTTATTTCCTTAGCATTTAAAAGAGTCTCTTCACATGTAGTAATTTAATATGTTTAAGTTACACATATCTAGCTATAAATAACACATGAAAGTCATACACACATTCTTATTCTTGCATATTTTTTCTCTCAAGCTCTAACCACCACTTCCTTTTTTGTGCATAATTGATTTTGTTTGTTTAATTTATTTTTGTGTTTCACTTTGTTAGTTTATTGTAAATATGTGATGGATGTGGTTAGCCTAATGATTTATTTTTTGCGGTGTTGTAGATGTTTAGCAGTGAAGATGATAAATATTTAGCCCGAGAGATGGAGCTTTAAAGACTAACGAATGATGCTACATAGAAATGAAGATCCATGCTTGGTAAAACTATTTTTTTACGTGTTTATGAAATTGTTGGTTTGTGTTTTTTTACTTATACCAAGGGTGTTTTTTGTCTTTGATTTGTGTGGTTTCTTAGTTCTTTCTTGGTGACGAAGAAGATTTAAAAAGAAAGGAGTAAAGAATTTGAGGGTTGCAATTTGTCAAGGCAAGCGAGTGGGTTGTTGACCCAATAGAAAGAAGTGTATAGTAAAAGAAAGATGGTAGATGTAGTAGGTTTGCATTAACTCTCATATGTCAAGTCCAATGTAACTTTCATTTTTTTATGATATTTGTATGAGATCATAGAAGATTTTATATTCACGTGTTGTTTTTAAAATCTATTGTATATGCAACAATTAACATGTCATATTTGAAACAAAAATATCATCTATTGTACATGCAATAATAATATAGTGCTTGATTTATGTTTCTCTTTTCGTACAACATCTATGAAACCAAACAATAATGAATGTCAAGTGAACTTGAAAATAGGAGGGTCAAAAATTTGCTTTACATTAACTTTTTTAACTTGAGACGAAATTATAGCATGTTTAAGTATTCTTCTTTTTGTGAAGAACAAAATTCGTGTGTTTTGAAACAATTTTATACAAACTTGATTAGACTAATATTTTACCAAATTAGGATCTTAACGTTGATATAGCTTTATGTTAAAATTGTAGCATAATATGGGCTGGATTTTTGTACCTTCAACACAACGAAATCAGTTTTTTAATCGAAGAACAAAACTGCTACAACGCACAGGTCTGAATGCCTCGGCTACATAATAGGCTTAATTAGCAATTCAACTTAATTAATTTTATGGGTAAATGAGCATTTAATTAAGTTAGACTGAACAAGAAACCCGGTGAACCCATAGTGGGGCCCACATGTGACCGGCCACCCTTTGTGGGTTTTGGTTAGGCATGGTTTATATATGAAGAATATATTTATCTTGTTTGACAAAATATAGAGTTTATCTCATTACTTAAACTAGGTAATTATCTTATTTAATTATAGATAATATTTCTTTCGTATTAGATAAGTATTATGAATATTATAAAAGTGAGTCTAGCTCAATTGGTAAAGGAGTTGGAGTGTGACTGGGAAGACCGGGGTTCGATTCTTACACGTGTTATTTAAAACCTTGGCTCGACTCTCTCTGGCGAAAATCCCTAATATCCCTAACATCAAAATTCGATCGACCAATCCCTCCTGCAATCAAGCCCTAATTTGATCGACTAATCTTTTGGTTAGGGTTTCATTTGTAGTTGGTCTTCATCTGTTACCTAGGGTTTTGCCATATTCGTTTGCTACAAACCTCTAAATCTGATTTTTCGTTTTTGTTTACCTTAACTGTTTAGGGTTTCGAAATCCTTGGTGGGGTTTGTTTTCTTGTTTTGGATGCTTGTTATCCTGCGATCGTTGTCTGTCTTTAACAAAAACCTATTCTAGGGTTTTATCTGTATCAAGATCGCAGCTAGGTGGTTTCAATTGGGAAATGCAAGCGACTGGTAGAGTAGGGTTACTGGTTGTGGTGGAATGGAGCGTGGAGTTTTGAGTCAAAAGGGAGTGAGGTGGGAGAGGTGTAAAGAAAAAGAGTCTTAATAGGTATTCGATGAATACCTCTTCAAGTATTGGTATGTCTATGGAATCAGATGATACTATGAATGAAGATACTCCAGTTGGTGTTGCATCTGCTGTAAAGGAGGGTGTAACACCATCTGTGGTTGACATGACGGTGGAGATGGAAAAGCTAAGCTCTTTGTAAGATACTACTGTTCTAGCATCTTTTCCACCATTATCTACGTCGGTTACTACTACGGCTGGTAATGCCCCTCGTAAGTCTTCGTATGCTAATGTTACTGGTAAACCAAGTGGGAAGAAACTAAATATTCGTACTTTGTTTACACCGGGGGGTAATGGGATTGATGTGGTTGTCTCGGTGGAGTCTATTCGAGCTATAAGTGAACGATTTGCTAATTCAGCTTATGGTTTTTTCTTGGGGAAGCGGGTGACATACCCTGTTGTTGATAACTATGTTAGGAACACTTTGGGTAAATATGGGGTTGTTCATTCTATGTTCAGCTCGTCTACCAGATTATTCTCCTTTCAATTTAGCTCCATGGAAGGATTAGATGCTATGCTTGAGAATGGTCCATAGTTTATCCGGAATAACCCACTTATCCTGAAGAAATGGCATTTGGATGAGAACCTATTGAAAGAAGATGTTAGTATTGTTCAAGTTTGGGTTAAACTCCATAGTGTACCTGTTACGACCTTCATCGAGGAGGGCTTTAGAGCCATTGCTACTAAACTGGGTACTCCTCTAATGCTTGACTCTTATACATCTAATATTGTATGAAATCTTGGGGTAGGTCAAGCTATGCTAGAGCTATGATTGAGCTTCGAGCTGATGTGGAGTTAAAAGATAACATTGTCATGGCTATGCCTAAAATTACTAGGGATGGCCATTTTATATGTAATGTCCATGTTGAGTATGAGTGGAATCCTCTTAGGTATGTGTCTTGTAAGGTTTTTAGACATATTCATGAGGAATGTCCGAAGAATACAGGTTTTGGTGAGAAGAATACTATGAAGAAGCCTAGTCAAAATTCTTGAGGTGTTCTGGTTGGTCCGAAAATGGGTTTTAAACCCTAGAAAGAATATATACATGTTCCCAAAAAGCCTACTGCTAGCTCTAGCGGTAATAAGAAGAAAGGTGTGGAACCTACTATTGAGGTTAGTAATTCAAATCCATTTGAAGTTCTTAATTCGGTCGATAATGATGTGGAGTTAGGTACCAATGAGGGGACTACCAATTTTGGTAAATAACGGGGCTACTTCAAGTAGATTCTCTTTTATGAATGTCGATAATAGTAGTATTGGTACTACTCCTATTATTGATAAAATCGGGAAGTTTGAAGAACTAATTACTAGTGGGCAAGCTATTCTTGTGGATGAAGCTGGTAATCCTTTGAAGAGGGTTAAGTTTTCAGGTGATTATGATAGTGAAGATGAGGTTGCATCAGTTGATAATGATATGGCTCGTTCTATGGCTTCAGAAAGGGTAGGTTTTGGCACTCAAAGTTTGATGGAACAATGGAGGGATTCGTATGATAATGGTGACTATGATGAAGATCCATACGATGATGATATGTACGAAGGTCAGGATCTTCCTCAAGAGCTTCAAGCTATATGCGATAATCTGGATATCCGAGTTCGAGGTCGCAAGAAGAAATAAATTTATGTTTCTTTTATCTAGTCATTTTGTATACCTTCCGTTTAGGAAGTAGCTTTGCCCATGTAACGGGCGGAGATGTGGGACTCACCCTCATCCCTTGTACTTAAATGTTTTTTTTGGCGTAATAAAATTTACCAGGGAGACCCTTTACCCAAAAAATACATAATCAGTTTTCTTCCCTTGTTCTCTTCCATTTGCTCGGCCGAATACATACACCCTACACGAATTCATTGTAAATTCATATAGTAATTGTTTTGGTGATCCTCTTGTTAAGTTAGACAATTACACTCAAGCCTAGCAGCTATAACATTCGTCTGATTGCTAGCGTGGACACTGGTTGGACAGATCTCATTATTATAGAGCTAAGTTTGTTAATCTCTTGTGTTCTTGAGCTTTTGTTTGTGACGTGAGATTTAAGGAGAAGGAACGTGAGCATATGTTATTGATTTGCTAATTGCATAAGGTATGTGTTTATGTATGTAAGTTCATTACATGATTAATTGATCTGAGTGTATATGGTTCATGGGAGGAAAACAATTTTGTAACTAAAGTGATTTAGTAAAAGTGTTTTGCTGTTTAATTTATCTAGTAAATTGATTTTAAGTCTCTAAAGGTTAAAGCAAAAAAAATTTAAATTCACTCCTTGTTACACATGTGATTTTCCTAATGGTTGCATGCATATTTTTTATTACAACTTAGTGGCATATATGAATTTATAGAATTTTTTAAATAGTTATGAACTATGGATTATTAACTAAGAGTTGTTGATGATACAAATGATTCAATGATAAATTAACAACTACTAAGATTTAAACATTATGAGTATTAATTGACTACGATTCAGTTAATAAGTTTAAACAAGTTGAGTTAAGAGGAATCTTGCTTGTGTTTCGTCCTAATTTTGCATCTCCTTCGCTGCGGGGTGGTAGTCTTTATGTTGTTTATACGCATTACATTACATAGCAGTTGTTTTCAAAATGACATTGCTAGCACGGTTATACTTCTTGCTGCAGCTCAAACATTTGTCTACGGGCTACATGTAATTATCTAGTTTGCTTTTTTCTTCTTTGCTTCTGATGAAACTTGGGGTAGTAAAGATCTTTTTGCTGAGATTGGTTTTTCCTCTGGCGATTCTGAGCTTCATGTTTCAGTTTTGTGTGTGGCCAAACCTTATTGGGCCCAAACCCAAACCCAGTGGGCCCAATACAAGCCCAAGCCCAACAAAAGCCCATTAATCCTTTTTATAAACTTTAGGGACTAAAAAGGTCATTTTTAAAAGTGTTTTATAAAGAAAAATGGAAAAATAAAAGAAAGGGACTAAAACTGCCAAATGGCAGTTTTCCTTTTAGTATAAAACCACAAGGGCTGAAATTGCAATATACCTAAAGTCTCTTTATTTCTTTTAGTTATAAAACGACAAGGACCATTTGTGTACAACTCCAAACTTAAGTTATAACTAAAAACGGGCCAAAAACAAAATGGAAAAAGAGAGAAAGAAGAGGGACCATGTGTGCACCTTCTCCAAACATTTTGTTTAAACCTGCGAACCACCCCTGCCAAACCACCACTCCCGCCAAAACTTATACCACCATTTCCCACAGTTTTACTCCCAATACCACCTCCCAAGTACCTTTACAGCTCACCCCTCACCTCTTCCCACCTTACCCTGCCCCTATAACCCTCTCCCTGGCACAAACACTCAACCCCGTACACCCCATCCATGGCTGAGAGTGATGCAAGGCAAACCAAGGGCTAGGATTGTTTGAAGAGTTTCTACACTCCACAGCAAACACTTCCCAACACAAAGAGAAGGCTAAGAGCTGCTATAAAAGAAGCCAAGACCAAGCCGAACAAACACACCACTTTTTAATGTTTTTTTAGTGTAATTCAAATTCAGTATTTCTTTCAAGTGTTTTAATGTAATTCAACCAAGTTACATGTTATTTCATCAGTTGTTAATTTTCTGTTTTTATCATTTACTTTGTAATTTTTCAGTTTTTAAGCAAATTAAGCTCTCATTTTAAGCACTTAAGCTTTAAGCTCTTGTAATCATTCCTTTTCACTTGTACTTTTTCAATTCAGTAATAAAAGTCGATTTATACCTTTAATGCTCTTTCATTTTTCAGTTTGAAGTTGAATTAATCAAATAAGCTTTAAATAAGCTCAATAGAGCTTATTACTTCTAATAAGCTAAAATTTAGCTAAATTTCTGTCCTAAGCAATTCATTTACAATTCTTACTCATTTACACTCAAATCATGGAATTTGAGAAGAGTTGAGCTCAATTTGGGAGGATCAAGGAGTATTAAGCTGTTTTGAGCTTATTGAGCTATAAGCTCATTGTCTAGTGGCTATGGTAGCCGTATAAGAACACTAAGCTGCTACTCTTGGATAGCTTAGTGTGAAGACTCAGCATTTCAGGTTCCAATTTCTTTTAATTCAGTTTGTGTAAATTTCAATAGTTTAGTGTTATCCTAGCTGAGAAAGTCTATTTTTCTTATTAATAAGCCATCATTTTTAGCTTAGAATCTTATTAAGCATGTCAAATATAGTAGGTGTAGCTATTTTGTTTTAAATATTTTAGCTCTTAATTAGATTTTAAATACATTTTTAAATTCTGTCAGTTTCTTAAGTAGTGTTTGGTATTAGCTTTAATTGACTCTTAAAGTCAAATCTATCCTGCCAAACTCTTTTGTTTAGTTGAGTTAGGGTGTTTTAGCAAGTGTTAAACAGCTTTTATAAATTAGGCTTTAGAATTAAAGAGTTTGAGAGTTAGAAAAACCTTGCCAGCACCAGGGCATTATTTCAGTAATTAGAATTTTAGGTTTAAGAGTTTTCACAAGCAACTTAAGGTTCAAAGGTGTGTTGTGCTCATTTAGGTTCATTAGGAGATGAATTAGCTTCCAAAGTTGAGCCTTAATTTGAGTGCACTTCTGTTCTTTGCACTTTGCATCAGCAAGCACTTTGCATCAGCAATAAGTTTTCCATTTTACACTTTGAATTCTTCATTCTATAATTAAGACTTTGCCAGATCCCTTTATCTAGGTTGATTCTAGGAAACTAGGTTAGCTTATTTTCAAGAGTTCAGCTCCTAAGGTCCAATAATAAGCTTGTTAGTTTATCAAAAATAAGCTCAAAGGCTGTTTCATTAAAACATTGCATTTTTCAGCTTAAATTTCTTTCTAATATTGTTAAACATAGGTTAATAATAGTTTAGAATCCCTTAATATACATCCTAAACTTCAATAAGCTGCTTTTAGTTTTAGTTTTCAATAAGTATTAAGCTCATAATAAGCCAAAATCCAAAATACTCTTTAAATTCATACTTTCTGTGACAGCAACTCATTTTCTTATTTTCTAGCTTATTCTTTGGGTAAAAGTCCAAAGAGCCTTTATTAAAGTTGTTTAGAGTAAGCTAATAAGCAACTTTGTAGTTTTAAGTTTTTGCTAATTCTCAAAATTTAATAAGCCAAAAATAGTAAATAAGCTAGGGTCTGTTTTGTAAATGTCTTAAAGTGTAGGGTCCCCCGTTTTCACTATTGTGTAAATTTCTAGTATTTAGCCCGCCTACCCTTAACTTTCTCTTATTGCAATTCCTACCCTGTCTTTTCTATTTTCTTTTAATTTTCTTTTTATTATTAATAGTATTAATAGAAATTAGGTTAGATTTTTAATAAATCAAATTAGTTGAAAAATAAAAAGTAGAAATTAGGGCTTTTATTTTTTATAACTTTCTGCACCTTTGTAGTTTCTAAAAATCATTTTTCCATATTTTTTCAGTTAAATTTGTATTTTCTAGGAATTAAAATAGTAGTTTATTACTTTTTCTGATAAAAGATCATAAAAAAATAGAAAATAGTGAAAATTAAAATCTTTTTGCATAATTTTCATTTTAATCTAGTATTTTTGAAAAATAAAGAAAAATTTTAGTGTTAATTTTTAGAAAATAGTTTATTTTTGTTAATTATTTAATCTTAGAAAATTCATACAAAAAGCCAAATTAATAAAATAATATTTTTTCCCTTTTATAAAATTTTTTCTTTTGTCCAATTAGTATCTTAGGAAAATATAAAATCCTAGTGTAGCTTAATTTTTTCTTAAATTTCAGTTTTAGACCCTTTTTACCGGTAAGGTTTTACCGTTTTCTTTTCGTTTTTACATTCAAACGACCTCCGTTTTAGTTCTAGTTTTCTTTATTTTTCAAGTTAAGTTAATTAGAATTTAATTTTGATTTTTAATTTAATTTAGCATTTATTTTCTTAATTTTTAGTATTTAGGTTCCCCGATACCTAATTCTGTTCCCCGTATTTTTTAGTATACAGTTAATTTAGGGATTTCCTTATACTTAATCTCTGTTTCCCGTAGTATTTAAGTATCCCCATTTCCTATACTTGTTTCCCTAGATTAAATTAAGTTTATTTTAATTAACTTTAGTTTTAAATTATATCATTGTTTCCATCATTCAATTTCTCATCAAAACCTGGACTAAATTTCAAATTGCAGCCTCGTGGGACATACGACCCGGGAAATTCTCTTCCGGAATCTTTTTATCATTGATTGTGCCTGTATAATTATTACGTATACTATCTGCGAACCATTTCCACCTCCCCGTGAATAAACCCTTTTGTTGCACACATTATTAGTGCAGAGATACCCCTAGAACACCTTGTTGAGCCATCTATGTTTTTCGCCTTACTCTATATGTTTTCGTTACACCATTTCACCTGGCTACTCTATGTCCTTAATTCTTTGTGTTGAAATTTCGGCTACTTTATCCAATGGTTCGGAGGAATGGGAAGGAAAATTATATGCTTTTGTAGAAGACCAATCAGTTATGATCTAAAAAGACCCCCATGTATCACCACTTTCGACATTGTTTATCTCAAGTGGGGGGATGTATGTATAATATCGGATGTTGCAGGGGCGAAATAATTAAAGATTTAAACCCATGTATCATTTGCATATTTATCATGAAGAAAAGAGGGTGCAACAAAAAGCAACCCATGTGCTAAAAATGTAAAGATGGTGCAAAATAAAAAAAATATGGAGCTAGTAGCCCATTATTGCACTAAGACATCTCAGTAAAATGGAGCTAGTAACCCATTGTTACACCAAGTCATCTCAATACTCATGAAGAATGGAGCTAGGAGCCCATTATTGAAGATTAGATTTTCAGACTTTGACTCTTGGACCCATGGATGGACAGTTTTCTAGTTATGACAACCTTAGATTACTTTAGACTATTTGTTGTGTGTTTTTGTATTAGCTACCATTAAATGTGTATCTCATGTCTATCCTAATCCCTTTATCACCCTTTAATACCATATTACCCTTGTTGCCTTTGAGAATTATTTAGACCCTAATTCTAACTGGTGCATATTTGTTACTTCCAACATATGATAGAAACATGCTATAACTATTCAATTGACAATCACCTCGAAAGGAATTACTTAGACCATGTGGAGAGCTGAGTGCCTTTTTATCTCCCTTTTAGTGAGGTGTTCGGCGTTGAGTTTCTAAGCATGAAGTTTTATAAATTTATTTCTTGAAGTTATTTTTGAGAAATCTTTTTATGAAATGTTCTAACAGGTTCTACTTAAGGGCAAGCAGAAGTCAAATAGGGGGATATTTGATAACATCAAATATTTAATACTTTTTGGTGGCAAAATACCCTCTATATTACCTGCAAATGTTTCACTAACACTCAAAAACGAGATATTTTCTATCATTTTGTAGTTTTTAGGTGAAATGCAGGAAAGTGACAAGAAACAAGGGAAAAATGACTTAAAGTTAAATTCTGAAGATGTTACGGTCTAAAACCAAAAATGGGTTTACACCATACCCTATATTAAGGCCAAGTACGAAGATCAAGGACGACTTACGGCGTAACACCATATCTAGTTACGCTGTAACCATATATTTGGAAGGAAATCTTGTCAAATTAGAGTTACGGCGTAACACCTTATCCAGTTATGCCGTAACCAAGAAGATCTACAAATATAGAATGAAAGATCACTACTTTTAGACATTATTTGAAAGGGTCCCCCCCCGCCCGGCGTAACACCATATCTGTTAGGACTTAACAGCTGCTTAATTATGAATATCGTGTAATTATGGTTACGCGTAACGACCATTTTATAAGTTACGTTGTTAACAGGTTCGATACCTAAAAATAAAGGCTCAGTCAGCTTATTCCGACATCACTCCTCCACTGCCAATTGGACCAGGCGACAAAGGCTTCCAACCTTCGAAGAAATCGCACTGGATCCAAGTAGATCACACTTTACATACTTTTTGTATTTACTCGTTTCAAATACGAATACTGGTAAGAATTATGAGTTTTTAATCAAGATTTCTTCTATTTTCTTATTGTGTTTCCGTTACCAAGAGCGGCTAAGCACGTACAGTAGCTGGCTAGTTATGTAATTACTGTTGTTATATTGTTTCGCTTTTAATTTATAGTTTCATTAAATATTCCTTGACTATCGTGTAACCCTGGGATTTGGTAGTACGGGTGGTTTTTGGACCTAGCTTCCATCATTATTAGTTAGACTAGTCAATATGGATCCCAATGGTACTAGGGAGATCACTAACCCCGTTACCGGTGTAGGAACTAACGGGTCACCGTACTTGTCACTTTTATATACTTTAACAAGCAAAAGGAACTCTTTCAAAGAGGTAATAATCTTTATAAAGTTATAGATAAACCGCAAACCGTGTCGTAATAATATCTAGTATATCTCCGTTAATAAGAAAGATTACTAGAAAAGGAATAGCATCTCTTAATGTCGTTTCCACGGCGAGAGATGAATTGAAATCCATGTTAATGTTTTGAAGAAAAATGCTTGAATATCTTTTAATTTTTGGTTTTGGATTAAAACTAAAGATAGCGAAAAACTAGATTATACTAATTAACAAGCAAGCTAATAAGACGAAAGAAAATATGAAGAAATATTTGTCAAGTAAAAATGGGTAGATTCTTAAGTGTGAAGTTTTTTATCTTATGACTGAACTAATTTCCGTCAAATAATCGATTCCTCCAAAACGTTTGGCTTAATATGAAAACGATTTTTTATCGAGAAATAATTACTAATTAATGCCTACTTTTCTTACGGCTTTTGCCCGTTCGACTAAAAAAAACACTAAACTAAATATTTTTGCAACAATTAATCACTAATCCCGGTTGATATTAAATTCCACACTTAATTCACTAAACACCAATTTACTTAACAAGCATAAATAAACTACTCACTAATCATAACAATTAAGCTAGCAACAATAAGCATAAACATTTTTAAACTAAATAATAACCTACAACTACTAATAAGAGAGAAGGAAAAGAAAGAATAACCCGATTGAAGAAAATGAAGACGAATTTAAACCACCCGATCTTATAAACTTAATTAAACACTAAAGATTAAAACTTTATTAGTTTATAATAATTCTACGTATTCATATAGTTGCAACTTATAGACCTAAATGCCTTAAAACCCTTAAAAAAAAAAAAAAAAAAAAATAAGGGCTTTAAACTTTAATAGTAAAATAAGCTTATAAACCGCATAAGCTCCTCCCTAAGTGTTGGATCGTTTTCATCAACATTAAAAACAACTCAAAGATATGATTAGAGACAAGATAATATTAATAAGCTACTAATTATTCTAAAGACAATAAGCTAATAAAAATAAAAACTTTATATCTAAATCCACCCGAAACTAAGGTGTTCAATCAAGTGAACTCGGATCGGGTATATTTAAGGATTTAGATCTAAAAAAAATAAGCTAGAATTAAAAAAAGCAACAAACTTTATGCTAGAAAATAAGCTAAAAATATAAGATGTATTATTTTTATATCTAATCTACCCGAAACTAAGTTGTTCAATCAAGTGAACTCGGATCGGGTATGATTAAAGATTTGATCTAAAAACAATAAGCTAAAATAAACTACCACTATTCTACTCCTAAATCTAACCTACTCCTACACTATGTGAAAATTAAACTAAATCCTAACACTCTTAAAGGAACAGCTGCTGCGTGTATTTATAGCCCAAAGTGGGTGGGGGTATTTTTGTCATTTTAAGTCATCCACCACACATATTGCTAGATCTGAGGGTATTTTGGTCTTTTTACCATCTACCAACCGCCTCATTATTGCCAATGATTGGTCACAGTAATGCCTCAGATCTCCACACGCCTACCTCGGACTGACACACGCCTGGCACCTTTGGATCACGCGTTTTGGACACGTGTCATGCTCTGATTGGCCAGCCGTCGCCACCTCGTACTAAAGTGTACAGTTGCTCATACTGACGTGTACAATACCTCGTACTGATCCTGACGAACCTGCCACACCTGCAATTAATCATTAGTAGGCCACGTGTCACCACCTGAGTGGTGCCACGTGGCATGACACTGTTTCGGCAACCGTCACCGGAGCTACCGCCGGACCACCGGTCAACGACAGTCAACAGTTACGGTCAACGGTGTCCAACGGTGGTGGTCAACGATGGTCAATGGTGGCGCACCACCGTTGACCAGCGTCAGACCATCGATCAACCACCGCTGAACCACCACCGGACCACCGGTCAACGGTTGTTGACCGCTAGTCAACGGTCTGGTCAACGGTAACCATCGCTGCCACATGGCATGCCACGTCAGCATGTAGGCCCCATGTCAGCCTACGTGGTAGTACCACGTCAGCCGACAGGGTCCCACTTGCCTACGTGATAGCCACGTCAGTTGCTGACCTGGCGAAGGGGATAATAACCCTCCTGCATAGAATCAAACTCAAGACCTCTTGGTTATAGACTTAAGGAACCCTAAGAGACCAACTGCGCTAGGCAGTGGTCTCATAATCTCTATACAAAATATTTCATTTAACCGATATTTGATTTGGACCAGGTCAATTGTTAATAAGGGTTCAAACAGGGACGTATAGGGTTCAAATAACAAAGGCTCAAGGGTCAAGTAAGGTACCGATAGACTCGTAATTTCATGCTCTTTCTAATGGTGTGATCATGGAATATTGACGACTTTGTTTGAACCTCGATAAACATAAAAACGTCATCGAAAGTCACCCGAAAATTACCGTTTTTGCTTTGTTTTCAATCCTTTGTACCTGTAAGACATAGAAACACAATGCACACATATTTGCAACATAATTACTCATATTTTAGTGTTTTAGTCCGTTTAATAGTGTTTTTTGAGGTACAAATGATGTGTGTTTAAGCACACATCAATTATTAGATATGTTTGGGAATAGTTGGGATTAATCACTGCAACCTGGATAACCTACCTCCCAGATGATTTGGGACTGATTTGGAATCGCAAAGAGTATATGGTAGACTAAATATGCACATTCAAGTCTATCGACCTTTGAAACCACTAATGAAACCATAGTTTAACATTGCACAGGAAAATGTTTTCATAACAGTAGTAACGAAGTAACTAGGTTAGCACGTTTTCTCTCCTGATATCTCCAACTCTTTTAATTTTTAGTTATTTATTTTATTGTTATTTTTAATTCCTTTCAATTCAAATCAAAAACCATTTTCAAAACGTGACATTTCAAATTAAAACTAATTAAAACTTAGCTCTTGGGACGACCTCGAATTTACCATTATGTATTGCCTACAATCGAGTTCTCTGCCCGTTGGTGCGTGATTAGGTAGATCGAGTTTCATAAATTTAAAACTTAGTAAAAATATATTTTAAAATAAAATGTGCATCAACAAAACCCGTAGATGAACCTACTTTCACAAGACTAAAAGCAGAGTTAAGCATGCTCAACATTGATTAATTTGTCTCCCTGATTAATCATGTTCAGTATGGTGGAAATATTCTCTTCTCCCTGAAACCTTCGCACTCATAACAAATATGAATCCCATGACAATGAGAAACACATTTAATGAGTAACTAGATGCTCTAAGTCTTTAGTTACTTAATGTACTAGGTTGGTGACTGAACACATTAGCCAAGGAACAAATATTCTTTATCTAACTGTCATCCAACAGTCATGGTTCCCACTACTCCTATTTTACACTCAAATATCTCACTAAGCGTTTAATGCTCACTCCCACAAACAATATCCCTTTCCAAATGTCCTTTCACTTTCCACCAAATTCATTATCCACATGGCATGCCTACAAAAAGTGCACGACAGAGTAACGGCTACACAGTTGCCGTTAAAGACGAAAGTGGGACTAGTGGAAGAGAATTGCATTTAATGCAGATACAAAACTATTTTCAAAAGTATTTTCAAAAGTATTTTCAAAATAATTTTTGATTTAAAATCCTTTCACAAACCTCACCTATAAATACCCCATCAAAAGCAAGAAAAACACACACATTTTTTCAAAGGCAAATAAACTCTGTAAATTTTCTCTCAAACAAGATAGTGTGTGTTCTTCATTTTTCTATAAGTCTTTCTCATTGTTATATCACATACGCGCCAGCGATCTAAGTTATCTAACCTACTGACCATTCGTCATGATATAGTTTAAACGTTTTCCTTATCAAGAACGCTTCAGCGATCTAAGTAAACCCAACTTAGTGACCATCCATAGTGATAAAGAATCAAAATACGCATCATTGATCTCGGTTGGATTCGACCCTGTAACTCTCGGTGTTTGATACATTTTTCATTGTCCCTTTCAAAACCCTAAAAATGGAAATGACCAAAGCAGTCATATACACCCCTCAATGTGATGATATGATTGTTGAATCTGTCCTATTTCAAAGAAATAACTTTGCGAGAAATTTCAGTTACGCAAAAAGTGTCCCAGTCTACAAAAATATCTGCAAATTTTGAAGAAATTGTTTTCTAGCTGAGGCTTTTACTCAAACACCATCAGTGCTATACCAAAACTACCTCGAGGAGTTTTGGTATACTGCTTTGGTAGTAGACCTAAACCCACTAACTAATGACTCTGAGGCTCATCCTCTCAAGGAGTTAAGCATCAAGTTCACCGTGAACAATGGTAAAATGCCATTGACTTTAAACTATAAGACCTTTTTTCAAACCACGGGTCTTAAATATAACAATGGAAACTATGTTACAAATCCCTCCATTAAGGAAGTAAAAGCTAAACTTGCAAAGATTGCAAATCATGAGGAACTAGTTCAAGAGCCCTTAAAACATCCTTTCTTGTGGCTTAGAGGATCCTGTTGACCATTGTCATTCAGGTCCTCGGCAGGATTCAGTCATCCACTAAATAGTTGAATTTAAATCAACAGTAGATAGTCTTCAGTCTCCTCACATGGACTAAGATTGACATAGGAGAGATCATCTACAATGATTTTGTAGCCAGTCTCATGGCTAAGTCTAGGAAAAGGTATGTCCCTTATCCTAGATTTATCGCATGTGCCCTAGAAAGGTTATTGGTTTCTGAATACCATCAGGACCAAAAATTTAGGACTCTTCCCCCCGTCTTGAGTTAATCGAATTTTTCAAAGAACCCATCTGAAGTTAACCCCGTTAAATTAATGTCCTTCATGACTAAAGTAATCAATCGTGAAACCTCGATGTCTCTACTTCCTGCATCTGCAAAGACTAGGAAGAAAAAGACTTAGACTGTTACTAAACCCAAACCCAAGTCACAAGGCCCTAAGGCTTCTAGAGCACCCCCTCAGAAAGGGAAAAAGGACAAGACCAAAAAGTCTACCCTTGTTCAGACCACAATCCAACTGACCAAAGAGAAAGTGCCATCGAGGGACACTAATACATCATAGTCAGTGTCAATGGGCCAAAGCACTAATCCCCAAGATACAGAGGGAAACAAACAACCCGTTATTAAGGGATTGCCTTCCATCGCCGATGAGGACATTCTTAAATCATCACCTTTGTCTGAGGCAAAACCAACTGATACCCAAAATATATAAGGAAATATACAACCCGTTGTTATGGGATTGCCTGTCAAGGTTCTCGCAAAACAAAGCCTTTACCTGAGGGGACCACTATCGACCCCAAAGACTTAGGGAACTCACTGATAGGGGTCAGCCTTCAACTTTGGTTACTGGTCTCTTAGGGGTCGGCACTAAGTACCAGGTGGATCAAACCCAATCTACTCGATTTAAGGTGTCGGGCCCTTACCACAACAAAGGCAATACTTCTTCTAAGGTGGAGCCGAATACTGAATCTTTGATACTTGCAACTTTTTGCGAAATTCAAGCTCTGTTGAAAGACTTTGAAGAAGAGCTTAAGGATGAAAGTTATGAAGAGATGTTTAAGGCTGGAGAAGAGATGGATGAAGAGATCTAACAGACTACTGATGAAGAAACCCAGCCTCCTCATTCCCCTCAAAAACCATCCACTAAAGGAGAGAAACAACCCACTAAACAACATATCCCTAAACCTTCAAAGGAAAAGTCACCATTTCTTCATGTCTCACTATAGCCTTCCCTGAGGCACCAAAGCAACCTAAGAAGCCTAAGAAAAGAAGAATCATAACAACTTAGCCTAAGCCTGAACCTTCACATCAACACTCTGATTCTAAGTGTTCTGTAGGATCTATGGACATCAAAGTGTTTAATAATGATGTTCCTACCACTAATAAAGTCCTGGCAAGAAATCTTTAAAACTTCTCATCATTTTTATATGCTCAGCTCTCTAAAGACAACTGGGTTAAACATGAAGAAGCTGCAGCCTCTTATGTTGATCTTTAGGCTGCAGTAGAAGGATTTGTTTTAGAGGCTGACAAAAACAAAAACAATTGTGACATTGCAATTAACAGTGTCATGGAAAGTGTTAAGTAGATAAATGAAGCAAGTGTTGAAGAACGCAAAACTCTTCTCAAAGCTTTAAACAGAGTCTCAGAAACTCTTGAGGTTGACTCTGCTCTAAAGGAAACAATGCAAAAAAAGGCAGAAACTAACACAACTACCTCTGGCAACATCACAAATCTCACTGAGCTTCTAAGGAATGCAAACTTGCCAGAGATCATCACTCAACTGAATGCCTTTCAGACATCCCTCGCCTCACTCAGCTCTTAATGTTCTAGCATCTTAGAATCATTAAAGGAGGATCTTGAGTTCAATTAGAGATTACTCAAAGCTGCTAAAGGCTAAATCCAAAACTCTACACGGCTTACTGAGATTGCCAACAGTTTGAAGGAGATTAACTTCCCAAGTCTCCAAACAAGGATCACAAATGTTAGGAACACTCAGGTCACCATGCATGCTGACATTTCTTCTATCAAGGAGATGGTGATTGAGATTTTCCATGCTTTTAAGGGACTTTCTTCCTCCACTCCCTCAGGTAGTGCAACCATTCTAACAATCACACCTCCTAAAGCTAATGCAAATATTAGGGGGGGGAATTATAAGAAACAGGTTGTTGTTTAGCAAAAACCTCCCTCTTACATTGAGGGGGAGCCACTGTTAATGGTCACTAAAGAGAAAGAACCTAAAGTTTCTGAGTTTAAAAAAGAGGTTGAGCATGAGCCTTAAGACACTAAACCAATTCCAATAACAATTGTCAGGCCAATTGAAAATTTTGCTCCTGAAGTTGAACACATTGGATCATCATCATCAAGACCTCAACTCACTGACACTGTCATTGACATCACACCTCTTGAAGAACAATCTAATGATCCACCACAAACTACTCCTAAAGATAACAGAGGAAAGGGTATAGCTAGAGACATTGACGAATCCCTATGTAAGCTTGTTCCAGCATCTAAAGAAATTCATCCGGATCCTGATACCCCTATGTTAATCCCTTATGAAATAAATGGAAAGTTGTATCAACTCACAAATGAGCAAATTCATGCTCACTTGAAAAATGAAGAAAAATTGGAAAGAGTTGCTCAGGAAGCAAAACTAATTAAGCTAAACAAACATGTGTTGATAAAAGTGGTTGAGGAAGTAGCCAGTGAGACTGGAATTAACCCAAGTGCTCTCAGCGGCAAGAAAGGTGGTCAAGAATTCCTAAAGCAACATGATGTTGAGTTGAAAGTTCATCAGAGAGAACACATGGTTAAGGTCAAGAAGTCAAATGAACTTAAAAAGAAAAGATACAATCAATATGTATGGACTACCACCAACAGATTGAAGCCTGAAAAAATCACTGACATTCACATCCATCCAAACACAAAACAAGTTGCTATCATTGTCTACAGGAACAATGAAAAAAAAATCAACAGCAACACTTCATGCTCACAACCCATCAGGTTAGTGATTTAGTATTCAACTGAATGGATGTACTTAAGTGTTATCATTCCCAAAAATGAGTCAAGGATGGTTTGTGAAATTAATAGAGTTCCTTGTATCAAGAAAGTATTACACAGACTTAAGAATAGTGATTCCTTGGATGAAACTTGGAATTAGTCCATCCCTTCCTCTTGAACAAACTCTATCCTTATCCTCAGGCAGAAAAGGAAAGCACTTAAATTGGAGCCTAAAGGTCGCATAGCTGGTCTTGAATGCAATAGAAGTCTTCTTGAAGGGATCCCATTTGTAAACAACAAAGTAATTGAAACTCCTAAGTATAGGATCTTCTTCACTGATGCTCTTGATGAACAGGCCTTCCAAAGGGTAAGTGACATTCATAAGGTAGAAGTTGAAACTCTGTTGGGTTATTTGGTAATGGCTGGAAATGTTAATACTCTTGAAAACCAAAGATTTTGTGTACTGTTGACACAAATGATTGATGCACACCCTGATAGAGAGAAGCTCAAGTTAAAGAAAGTCAAGCTAGAAGCTATTGGATACTCATTCAAATAAGTAATTTTGTATTTTATGTTTCATGTTTTGTAAATAGACTGACAGGGCCTTGTATCCTTAGTTAATGAAGTACTGTTAAGATATCAGTATCCCTTACTTGTTTTATAGATTCAGTGTAAGAAGAAGCTGTATTGACTCACTTACACTAAAAATACTTAGGCTATATTTATATCCAAATATAGGGAGATTGTTGAGCTAATTTAGCGTCTAATGATCTTTCACTTAGATTTGAATAGAAAGTATTCTAAGTGTTAGATAACCTTTAACATTATCAAGGTCATTGAATAAACAGTCATTCAGTGAGTTACCTTCAATTGCTCAACCTAAGTCTATGAGAAAGACTCAACCATTCAGTAAGGTGGCACTCAGTGAATGAAGTCCCTGAGCCAAAAAAGAAGGTAATGGGTTCAGTGAGTTGTAGCAATTGGCTCACTGAACCCCGTACGATCTCCTCAACTATTAGAAGACCCTAAAGACAAGAGTCTGAAGACAAGGCGGGATAGTTTGAATGGATAAGAATAAGTACTTATCCACCTAAAGTCAAACTATCCTGAATAAGTTATGAAGACAAGGTCAATGTCATCACTGACCTTAGAAAGTGTGTTTTTCCCATTCCTAGATTAGAATTGTAATAGTGACAAAATGTACAAATGTACTAGTCCAATCAACCTTGGGACACACACTTATCACCCATGTGGGTATGACCCTACCTTAACACTATAAATAGAGAACCCTTGTAAAGGAGTAGGTTAAGTTTGTGCACTTAATGTTGTATCATTCACAAACACCTACTCCTCCAAATCAACTAAGTCACTGAACAAGTTCAGTTGTTTAGCATAGTTGTTAACTTAGCATAATACTTTGATTTATGCTAAGTTGTTAGTGAGGAGATCACACACACACACACACACACATACATTATCATTCAATCCTCATTATTGTTTCGCAAACAATGGGTATAGTTCTTGATAAGATTTTATAAGAATTAAATGTTGAAAAAAGTTTTGAGTCTTTACTTATTAATCTTTATATTTATCAATATTGTTTCTTATTACATTACTTATAAGGCATGAGTTAGTTTTATCTTAACTTTATAGTTATTAGTAACTAACTCAAGGGGAACAACACTTAGCCCATTAGTAACTAACTCAAGGGGAACAACACTTAGCCCATTAAGATAGTTATTAACAAACACTATAAATACCCTCCCTTCTTAGAATAGAGGTAAGTGAAAATCCATAAGTTGTAATCCCTTCTTTCATTTTTCTCTCTTAATATCATTTTCACTTCTTTTACTTCTCAGCTCTCTCTAGTTCTCAAAGTGCTTAACCTTACAAATATGTGATACAATGACATAAAAGTGACCTAACAAGTGGTATCATACACCATTAGAAGATTAGCAGTGATCGTGTTTGTGAAATACATTACAATTCATTCATTTTTGATCGAATTTTGTTTCGGAATGACGTTATCGGATTAGATTATGAGTTTGGTTATGAAGTGTGTATATCAATTGCGGTTTACTTTACATTAGAGACTTTTGATTGAAGACATATAGTGTTTTATGAATGAATTCTAGAAATTCGGTTAATTTTGGATCATGTTAGTAAATTTTGACTGGATTAAGATGCGGTTTGGGATCGAATTATGTAAATTCGATGGAGTTTAGTCGTGATTTTGTGTCAAAAAGTTTTTCGAGTCAAATTCGGTTGTCATTTTAGCATTTTAAATGTATCATATTTCTTAGAAAAATGCGCCAAGAAATATTTTTGACTAAATTCGATTGGAAAATGTTTTACTAAATTTTGAGTAGATGATAACATCATATAGTTAATACTTTTTATTATCAAATTCCCTATGAAAATGCTTGTAATTATGTTATAAATGTCTGAAAACAATACTTAATCATTTATATTTAGTTTTCAGGGAAAATATGAGCATTGGAGCAAGAGACACGTGATTTGGATGTGGAAATCAAGCAAAGAAGTTTACTCAAGGCCAGTTACGGCGTAACCACCCCGCAGGAGTTACGCCATAACCAAGATTAACAAAGAAATGAGTCAGCACCAAGATTTACGGCGTAAACACTCCATCATACTTATGCCATAACCAGCATCGTCAAAGAGGATGACTTATCCGAGTCATTGTTATGGCGTAATGTCAACACTTACATACCCGTTACGTCGTAACACTTTTGATACTTATAAATAGATCCTTCATTCAGCATCACTCCTTCCACCACAATACCAAAAGTGAACAAGGCTTCCAAAATATGAAGAAATCCACCAGAAGTCCAAAGGAGTCATCACTAAATTATATTTTTGTATTTAATAGTTTAAAACGCATACTGTAAGGATTATGAGTTTTCTATCCAAGATTTCCTTCACTATTTCTTGTTGTACTGTTACCATGAGCAGCTAAGCACTTCTAGTGTTGGCCTAGTTATGTATTTAATGTTGTTATGTTGAAGGTTTCCTGTTTAATTATGGTTTTATTAGATATCCTTATAGCCTGTCATTGATCCCTGGGTTTTAGTAGTGTTGAAGGTGGCTTAGATCCTGTTAGTTTTGTCATTAGGCGAACTAGTTGAACATGGGATTAGCAGGGTAATAGGGTAGATTTGCACCTATCCCTAGTGTAGGAATTAACCTAATTACCGCCTATGTCTCATTAAATGCTTAAAAAGCACATGAACTCTTTCAGAGAGGGTTAATAATCAATATAGGTTATATATTTGGTCTTAAGGATGGTTGGGGATTAATCACTACAGCTTGGTTGCCCTATCTTCGTGACCTTCGTGTGATTTTAGATTGCAGGAAGTATAGGACAGGCCTCAAATGCCATTAGGTCTGTCGATATTAGAACCACTAATAAAACAAGTAATTAGACATTATGCAGGAAAATATAACCATAGCAGTAGTAATGAAATGGCTAGGCTAGCACGCTTTTCTCCTTGATCACTTCTATCAATTTATTATCTGCATTTACTTTCTGTTAAAGATCTCAAATCAACTCAAAACCATTTTCAAAATGTGACATAATCAAATTAGAACTAGTTAAACTTAGCTCTTGAGACGACCTCAGATTTACCAACTACTGCACTACATATGATCGGGTTCTCTGCCTATTAGTGCATGTATCGGTAGACGAGTTTTATAAATTTAAAACTTGGCAAATAATTATTTAAAACAATTTACTCATCAAGTTTTTGGCACCGCTACCGGGGAGCTAAATTTAGTTGTAATTTGAAATTTTGTATATATTTTTTATTTTTTAACTTATTGTTAATTTAGTTTTCCATTTTAAGTATATTCTACTGGTTTTCTTGTTAATTTTCGGATATGGGAGATGATGTTGATATCAACACGCTCACTATGGAGCAATACCTAGCTTTGATTCAAGATAACATTAGACCATGCATAGTAAAACCTAAGATCGGCGACGACGTAAAATTCGAGATCAATGTCAACTTTATGAAGGAATTAAGACACAAAAATTTTAAAGGTACTGATGATGAAGATGCCCACGAACATGTGCGAAGAGTATTAGAGATTGCAAATCTTTTCCACTTCCCTAGCGTCACTCACGATGTTGTTATGCTTAGAGTGTTCCCTGTTACACTCAAGGAGCCAACCTTAAGATGGAAAAACAGGCTTTCAATAGGGTTAATCACAACATGGGATCTTCTTGAAAAAGCATTCATCGGGCAATATTGTCCACCTTTTAAAACTGCAAAGAAATTAGAAGAAATTCGCATGTTCAAGCAAGATATGGACGAGACGTTGTATCATGCGTGGGAAAGATACAGTGACATTTTATACAGATGTTCGCAGCACGATCTAAACAGCCATCACAAGGTTCATATCTCCTACACTATATTAGACATCCATGCCCGCATAATGCTTAACTCTAAAGGGTTCATTCCTCTTATGACAATAGCTTAAGCCTTTAAATCAATACAAGTCATGACAGAGCATTCACATAATTGGTATGATGGAGTAACCACTATATAAAGCATCAATGATAGCTTGGATAATGTTGATACAAAGAAACTCAAAGAAAATATTCATGCTATTCAAGTAGGTTGCAAGATTTATGAAGGGGCGCATATAACCAAAGAGTGTCCTCTCAAAAAAGAGGATAAGGCAGTTGAGCAGAGCAAATATATAGGATCCTTGGAGGAAACCATCATCAAATACTGTGATGAATCAATTAAAAAGTAAGCCACGAATGATGAATGGATTAGGAAATTCATTGAAAACACGGACTTAGACTTAAGGGCACTTAACACTACCACAAAGAACCTGCAGTTTAAAGCTAATCAATTAACCCGAATGGTCCTCACTAATGCAGGGGAAAGAGTCAAGGCAAAAACAAAAATAGGTAAGAAAGACATGAAGGAGTCGGTTCCTCGTGACTTGCTTGTTGTTCAACCTTATGTACCACCTACGCCATTTCCAAGACGTCTAAAGAAACAAAAGGATAACCCTTAAAAAACTCGCGAAACTGTTTGTATGATTGGAATTCCTAAGAAAATTCATAAAAAGAGAGCTCGGGAGGATGAAGGGGACATGAATAATGGTTAGGACATTACGATCAAGGATGTTCTCACACCTACCATAGATATTTTACCCAACCTTAATCCAGTGGTGCAATCGTATATGGCACTAAGACCAGTCCGTGATGAGGCGAAAGTTGTAAGGTGTTATACTTATCAATCACATACAAGCACACACGAATTACTTGAAGTTTTAGAGAGAGATGTTTAGAGAGAGAAGTAACAAAAAGAAAAATGGCTACACATTTACTAAAAACAAAAATAAGCAACATCCTCTCCACATAAGGATAAGGCTTTATATAGTAGATTACATGGGCCGTCCTTGGGTTTAAGTGGGCTTCTAAGGCCAGGCTTGATATCTAATAGGCTTTAAAGCCCGTAACTTAGGCCCAAATAGCTTATACAAAACCCAAAAACATTAACTAGACTAATACAATGTTCGAGAATATTAGTGACCATCACTTTACTAAAAACTAAGTCTAACAATCTCCTCCTAAGGGGTGGTCATTGCATATGTGGCTTCACTTTTTGTGATGTCTTGAGCCTTGAAACCTTGTTGTCTTGGGAATTCATTTGAGGATCCTTCTGCATGCTTGTGATCTTGGATCTTGATCTTTGACTTGATATCTTTATCTTTAAACTTGATATCTTGGTATTTAGCCTTGAGATAATCTTGGATCTTTCTTGACTGGAACACTTCTTAACCAACATACTCATCCTTTGACATCACTTGAAGGCTGATAATCTCCCTCAAAATAGACCTTGTGACCTGATCTATTTGACATTACATGCTTGACGTTCCTTGAGGAAGATCTTGTTTATTAGAGCTTGGGGAAGTGTATCTTTGAAATTTAGAACTGTCTTCAAGTTTATGATTAATGCCATTGAGTGTATCCTTGAACTTTGAGAATGAGTATGTGGCCTTGACTATGGCTCAGCTGCAATACGGTGGAAACGCCATTGACTTGTCCTGCGCGTTTAAGTTAGTAATAAACAACAAATATGGACGAATATGTCTTTGTCATTTCGTCGAATATGGTTGCAATAACCACGGTTCCCCGTTAATCAGTATAAATACTGCATGTGATCAGGTAGAATTCAAAAGAATCTCCTTGATAGGTTTTCGCAGCTGTACTAGCCATTCTCGTTACCAGAGCGTCTCAAAGAAAACAACACGGTAAGAGTGAATCTATGAGTTACTGTCTCACTGATTGAGCCGTCAATACGTGTTTAGTCTTCCTATGCCTGGATGCCCTTTTAAGGCCGCCACAATAGACATGAGATTGAAAAACTTGTTTGAAGATCAGTCGACATGTTAATGAATAAATATTTTTAAACATATCAAAAGTTTTATGTTTTCAAAAAGCATTCGTCAATTCTCATTAATACATACATATTATATTTGCGTCTGTGTTGGACTCTTGTATATCTTGTGTTCTTAATGATGAACAACAAGTGTATATGGAATTGTGTCCTAATGATATTTAATGATTGATCTCGTTGACTCTAGACTCTATAAGTGCACATTTTTTATTTGGTGATCGGAGGCTGGAGCGGACTGCCACCTTTTTAATATCTATGAACTCGAAATGAGAAAGTCGATAGAAGCGTGTTGAACTCCATGAGAAATGAAACAAGTGACTTTTAAGAGACCTTGAGTGGCTGGGGAGGGTTATGCATTGCATCACTGGGTCCATGATGACTTGTTTTCTATACCAGAATCATCTTTGTGATTACCGATAGATTATGCATTGACCCGGTTTCTGCCTAAGGTTGTAAGGAGGGCTTATTTTTTTACACCCTTTATCCTTACAATTCTTTTTTATTCTTCAACCCCTTCAATGCTTACCAAGACTTCATAACTAACACCTTGTTGGGATTGTTCCAGTACTAGCTCTGCCTCAGTCGGCATTATTCCTATTCTTACTTTACTCCTTTTTTCAATCATACCTAGGACTTCTACTCTATCTAATGAAGTGTT
The DNA here is from genome assembly GCA_026074375.1 of Tanacetum coccineum. Taxonomy (NCBI): domain Eukaryota; kingdom Viridiplantae; phylum Streptophyta; class Magnoliopsida; order Asterales; family Asteraceae; genus Tanacetum; species Tanacetum coccineum. Next base: position 40,231 of record BQNB010019131.1, read on the forward strand.
CCTGGGTAGATCCCTCCGGTTCTGGCTGGATCATGGAACAAAGATACCTAACCTTAACCGCCTTATAATTCTTTGAGAAACAACAGTTGGTCGGTCTTTGAGTATTGCCATGTAGATCTATAAAACCATTGAAAAATCAATCAACGTATTCGAGAAATCATTTATAACACATTTAGAGTTTTCTATATCACCAAAAAGCTCCCCCTACACATATGCATCATATTATGAAAGAGTTTTGCACATGCGAGGTTTGGGAACGCACTTATAATCAAGAGATCTTATCCTTTATCAAGCCATATTGATCACATTTTAATCACTATTCTCCCCCTCAAAAATTACATATGCGGTGACAAATTTTGACAATTAGTGAATTAAAACCAAGTTAATGTTCGGAATTCACATAAGTCTAACTAAGTCTTGGGAGAACAGGAGTACATGCAGAATGAACTAATGATTATACTCCCCTCAATAATAGAATAGAGTAAAACTTTAGACTGGGAGTTTATTGAGCACACAATTTTGAAAGAATTTGAAATTTCTTTTTGATGAAAAATATCTTGAAAATTGTGCTCAAAAAAAATGATTTGCAATTTATCTTATTAATTATCATTTCCTTAGTACTTCTCTTGAGCGTTCAAAACTTTGAATGTTTATATGACTTTGCTCAAGACCGAGAAGGTATGAACTTCCCGTTGTTGAGGATAAATGTACATAAATAAACATTTTCTTTTCTTTGAGGTCCGAGTCCTAAGCTAACATTTACTTAGAAGTCATAGAGAAAAATTTAAAGAGACATGTTTTAAAAGCATTTGAAACTCTCGCTCGAACTTCGTGTTAATATTAATCAACATTTCTAGGTGCACAAATGTTATCGATTATCGAGAGACATGTCAGAGAAGAATATTTTTGGTATTTTTTTGATTTTATGTTTTGCCTATTATAGGTTTTATATTTTTATATTTTGCTTTTCTGATAGATATTTACAGTTGTGTAATGTTTTAGACACACAAAAGAAGATATGAGAGAATGTGTCTAAAAGCATTAAAACTTGGTTTTCAAAAAGCTCCCCCTAAAAATGATCCACTTATAAAGAATGATTCAAATTTAGAAAGTGACATGAGAAGGGAGTGTTGAACACAGAATTATGAAAGATTTTGAAAATCCTTTTTGAAAAATTCTTGAAAAATTTTGTTTAACTATTTTGAAAACAAGAAGATTTCTCTTCTTTTGAAGGTAAAGCGCACTGAAGCTGTACACTCCCCTTTTATTTGAAGCTCGGGTTATGCACTGAAGTGTACATAAGCCATTGACTTGAGCTACAAAACTTTGAATGTTTTGAATAAATAGCTCAAGATCGAAAGATTTCTCTTTTCGTTGTTAAGGATAAATGCACTGAGGCGTACATTTTCCTTTTATTTGAGGACCAGGTTCTTATCTGTTATTTAATAATAAACCTTTCCTAGACGACCTCAGAAGATACATGAGTTTAGTCTTCGGAGTTTTGAAAACCTGCCAAGAGAAGAAGTAGAGCTAGGAAACCCTTTGTGTGTAGGTTCCTGGGGGTTAGAAGTACTTGCATTGTCACACACAGATGTGTCTGACTCACTTTCGGTGTTACTGGATGAAGATATGTATCCACAAAGGTCAAAAGTTCTACCAGTTGGTAACCACATAAGATAAGTTCTAGGTTTGCAAGTCCTAGATGGGGCATGACTTCCTTTGGACTCTACCTTCTTAGATTTCCTAACATTTGCCTTATGTTTCTTTTGATTTTCAGTTTTTGAAACATTAGCACTTTGGTAATCAGCTTGAGAATTCATGTCATTCACATAATTAAGCATACAGACATCATGATTGGCAGTAACAAAACATTGCTAACACATAGCACAAACAACTTCTGATTTAGCATTTCTAATGGCAAGCTTAATGTTATTACATTCAGGTGACTTATGCTTCTGAGTCTTGGGAATTAGGGAATTCCTATGGTTTTCTTTTATTTTTCCGAACTTATTCGAGAGGCAACTACTATTAAACTTGGAGTGAACCCTAGCTGGTTGAGGTCTTCTAGTCTTAGCAGCGTTGTTTACGCTTGTAGGAGAAAAGCCAGTTGAGTCAGAGTTAGCATGTTGCTTATGGATGACATTTGGTTGTGAAGCAGTGATTGGTTTTGTCCTAACGCTTGTTTTAACGGGTTTGTCAGGAACCACATTATCTACCCTAGAGGTCTTAGAATGATTAGTCCCAAAGATTATAGAGGCAATCACCTTAACAATTGGATTGTTAGTCTTACTTTTTAGTGAAGCTGGCGTCTTACACGTGAATTGGACTAGCTATAGACCAACTGCTAAAGACAGGGACTATTATTGTATATGCGGTATAGATAGCTTTGTGTTAGGCTATAAATACCCCTCATGTCTCTTCATGAGGGGTTGGTGGAAGTTCATTTTGTATTTCTTATTCTCTTTCTAATAAACACACATTTATCTTTCACCCTCTCTTTACTTTCTCTCACTAAACAACATGCTTATTCATATGTTCTTTGATCATCCCCGACCCTCTGAAAAGGTGTTTTTGAATCGCGTTACAAGTGGTATCAAGAGCCTAGGTCGTGTTTTGTATTTTTGTGTTGTGTTTTTTGCGATTTCAGCTTAATTTTAGCTTATAGAAGCTTATGTTCGTGGCTTATTTAGTCTTAAAAAGTCACTGATTGGTTCTTGTTTAGTGTTGTGTAAATCTGTTGTATAACAGTTTATATATCTTTTGATGGGTTTTTTTTGGTCCATTCGTTTTCCAAAACTTATCAAAAATCCAGAACTGATCTATAAATTTTAACAGCTTATTTTTAAGCTTTTTGTGTTTGGCAACGGTTTAGAAAGGGTAAGTACTTCCTGTTTTGTTTTTTTTGTCATTTTTGTGCTAGAAAACAAAAAGCACACTGCTAGCGGTTTGGTTGTGGTCCCCAAGGCCAATGGCGGTTTGACCACAGAGATTTGTCGTAGCGGTTTAGGACAGGTGACAGCGGTTTGATCTTTTTAATGGTCTTTTCTGACCGTTATGCTGCCCGTTTGACCGGTTAACAGCAGTTTGATGATGGCGGTTTGGTGGTGGCAGTTTGGTGGTGGCGGTTTAGGGGTGGTGGTTTAGCAAAGTTAGAACAGCGGTTTGCTTCCCACAAGTTAAACCGAGTCAACTCGGTATTTATCGAGTTGACCCAAGTCAACTCAACCGAGTTTGACCGAGTCAAGGTCTAATGAAATGTAAAAAATACAGACTCACACCTCAAACAACTCAAATCCAACAACATCAATTATATCCTAACATCATAATATTCATCATCAAATCCAACCAAATCTAAGCCTAGAACCCTTCGTCACATGTAAATTCCAACAAATCCAACAAACTAACCTATGTCCCATTGTCACATCAATATATACCAAATCCATCTCCAACAATCACAAGACTCGACACGACACTTAATGTCAATTCACGATCTCAGATTTATTTTTTCGTGTATTAAAATTAAGTCAAGACCTTCTAAAAGATCAAAACACAAAAATAAATCTCTTCATTGATCGGTGTGAAGGTTTAACCCTTATTCAATATTCGAATTAAAGAAAAATTTATAACAATTATGTTATAATCTATCTTTGTTTCGTTGAAAGACACAAATCAACAATACATAATCACCTACCCGAGACCTATTAAAAGATCTTGAAGTTAATCCCTTCTTGTGTTCTTCGTGTAGTCGATGCAATTTAAACGGTCTGTATTTGATTCGAGCAAGAAAGATAAAAGGGTGCTATGTGTGTGACTAGAGGTTGTGCTGTATAGATATGATGGATCTGTGTTTGATTATTGGTGTGTTTTTGGATGGGTGGAGAAGACTCGGAGAATATGTGATTGCGTTGGAATGTGATTAGGGTAATGTGAGAAGTATTAGCGTTATTATTCTTTTATATCCCTAATTCTCATGGACCGAGTATACTGTATACAAGTGTGGACCAGCCATTCTTTTGTGATGGACTTGGGTTATAACGAAAACATTGGGCTGAGATATTTTATATATGGAGTGGGCTAGAATGTCTTTTGGTTATAGAAGTTGGTTATGAATGGGCCGAATATTCACAAAAACTTTGGGCCGATACTTATCGAAATCATCTGGGTCGTTTGTTGATTATTTTGGGCTGAAATTCTTATTAAGAGAAAAGTGGGCTGAGTTATGTGGTAGGCCGAAAATGGTGATGTTTATATATTTTGGGCTTAGTGTTATCGGATTAACCCGGGTAGTAAAACAAGTATTGTCGGGTAAAGTATAAATGACCGGGTTTTATTACTTGGACGGCCGTTATTATGGTAAATTTTTTAAGCCGATATCCGTTAACGATCATAAACCATCAACATTACGAACAACAACACAATAAACACAATACATTACACTAAAACGATCCTTATCAAAATTCACCTTCATTCATAATGGCTAGTATTGAATTTTAATGACTACAGGGTTTTGGTCCAATGTTACTTATTTAGGATTGAAGTAGTATTTCACGAGGAGTGCACTTATTTCGTCTTCGGTTATTTCTTTATCCACAACAAAGATAACTTGTTCGGGCATATATGGTTTGTGATAAAGACTTGAATATCTAGTTGCTTTTGTAATTCTTTTTCTCTATACCCACAAAGTAACTATCACTTTAAGGAGTCACATTATAGTACTCAGTGTCTCACTTAGTTGAGGAGATTTCAGGAGGTTCAAGTACTTATTATACTTTGGGTATAAGGTACACCGTTCTTCGTCACACGGATAGTACAAGATTAAGTCACAAGTCAAGGATTTTTTTGCTTCATTCTCAGGTTCGTTATATCGGGTTGTCTCCATCGGAAGTCATCAGTATTAGCCAACAGAATAGATAAGGGGATTTAGATCGGGTTGATTAAGAGAGATTTGTTTAGAGAGTACCGACATCTTCTCACAGAGTATTGCTTATGCAATCACGGGTATATGAAGCTAAGTAAGTTGTTCTAGTTGGCATATGATGTACACATAAGTAGGATGATTACTCAGTTAGTCATCATCCTGGAGGGAGAAATGTGTACATCCGGTACTTAGTTGTTTTTATGTTACCATTTCGACTACATAGCGGGATAAATTGCTTTCACTTGGGACTTAGTTGACTTTGGTGAAACAATTTAAATGGGTTCATTCGGGACTTAGTTGACTTTAATGTTACCATTTTGACTACATAGAGGGATAAATTGCTTACACTCGGGACTTAATTGTCTTTGGTGTAGCAATTCATATATGCACTTTCCTGGAGGGAGAAAGGTACATTTTCGGGTCTTAATTGATTTTGGTGCTACGGTTTCGACTTCGAAAAGGGGATACAATGTGTACTTTGGGCTTAATTCAAACAAGACTGGAATGCTTCCTAAGTGAGACAATGTTGATGATATCATCCTTTCCATAGTGTATCCTAAATGAGAAAGGAGGTCCTAAAGAAGACTTTTGTATTGATTCTTAATTAGTCTCAAGGGTGTCTGTTTGGGAGGGAGCTGAAGAAAAAAAGGAGCCTACTAGTTGAGAGGGAGTAAAAACTCAACTAGATTCTACAAGCTGAAGAAATAAAGCTGGAGCATTCAAGCAGATCAAGGCCATTGAATACAATCTCAAGGAATGTTGGACTTCATTCTTATCATTTTACTTTATTTTTGCTTGTAGGAAACATTGTAACTAATTCACGTGTGACACCATCTTTGAGGGAGATTTTTAGCCTCACTTTTTAGTGAAGCTGGCGTCTTACACGTGAATTGGACTAGCTATAGACTAACTGCTAAATGCAGGGACTATTATTGTATATGTGGTATAGATAGCTTTGTGTTAGGCTATAAATACCCCCATGTCTCTCCATGGGGGGTTGGTGGAAGTTCATTTTGTATTTCTCTTTCTCTTTCTAATAAACACACATTTGTCTTTCACCCTCTCTTTACTTTCTCTCACTAAACAACATGCTTATTCATATGTTCTTTAATCATCCTCGACCCCTCGAAAAGGTGTTTTTGAATCTTACATAAGGGAAAAGGAATAGGAATATGATATTCCTCTACAAGATGGTGTGATACAACCTTTGACCTCTCAAACAATTCACATCACACCGCCCGATGACGATTATGTAGCACGGCTACTAATCCTATTTTAAAAAAGCATTTGAACGAATTTAGAAAGGAGTTTTTTAATATGACCAGAGGTGATGAAAATGGTAACTTTAAAGAACTTTTAATAAAGACGCATGTTGAACGTGAGACCTTCATTCAGAAATTACTAAACAGAGTAATCCAATTACCAAAATCATCAAGCGAAACCGGTAAGACAAGAAGGGAAATGAAATCTCATCAACATTATAGTTCTAATTTATCATTTCCTTACCTAGAAGAAAATTTACACCCTCATGGTGTTCACTGCTACTCTCACTCGCACTTGATTTCAAGTGAGGGGAGGAACACCCTATTACTTGGTAAATAAGGGTGGAGTCATAACCCTTTACCTAAAAAAATAAGGGTGGAGTCAAGCTCGTGACTCAAACAAAAAAAAGCGCTTCATGGGAGGCACCCCATGCTTATCCTTTTATGTAAATCTCTGCATATTAGTTTGTTTATATGTTTCTTACTTAGTTTTGCAGGTTCTTACAGCATGGAAGTGGAATTCGAGGTCTCCTTGACTCGTTTTCATGTGGTAAAAAAAGGTTTCTGTGTAGGTGTAACCATTTTGGTTACGCCGTAACAGATATATATACAGCATAACCATCTGTCTGAGTTATGTCGTAGCCTTATTTAAGTTAAAACTTTTAAAAAACTTGCAACCACATGATTACGACGTAACCAAAATCATGATTATGCCGTAATCCCCTTCTGAAAACCTGAATTTAGTTTCAAACTTTTACAAAACCTTGTATAATTAAATGAACTTTGTGGGTATGTTCTCTGGAAACCCTCACGAGACTTCACCCGTCCACTTAGGTCACCAAGTAGTTTAAAAGGATTGTTGCATATGCTAAATACAATCGTGATTCCTACAAAAGTGAGTTATGTTTTCTTGTATATTTATTTTGAGCGTTTAATGCTTTTAGTTTGTTTAGTGATTTCAGCGGAACGAGTTTGCTCAGGATACAAGGGTTAAGAGATGATCTCTTGCCATTATCATTTGAAGTATAGAGCAATGCTCAGGGGAGTCTCTTGTTCTAATTCTACTCTTATACTTATAATTTTATTTCCTTAAATGTACAATAGGGACATTATACAAACCAAGTGGGGGGGTGAGAGTAAAATTACCACTTGACTTGTATTTGCCTTTGATTTTCTAGTTTTCTTAGAAAATTTGTGCCAATTTTTAAAAAATTAGCATGTTTTCCTTATTAAACTAGAATGAATCTTTGTTGAGCACACTATTACCATTTAATTCAATTGGTGAGGTTTAGACTAATGATTCCATTTTCATCTATTATGCAAAAATCCACCAAAAATATGAGTGTGCCGGTAGTATTGTAGACTTTAGAACTTGGCATGTACATTATTTCGAGACCTAATTGATTAGCAGGAATAGACAATTCGAGAAGGCAACATCTTAGAAATTCACCTAAACAGCCTATATGTATGTGTTTATTGACTTGTTACACTGACTTGTCGACCTCCAGTATAAAACCCTTTGTTGCACTCATTTTTAGTGCAAGATACCCCTATATCACCTTGTCAAGCCAATCCTTGTTTAAACCCTTTATGTTTATGTATCGTTATACCATTTCGCCTTTTCCAACCCTGTAGTCTAAATTTTCTCTGTGTTGAAATCTCTAGCTACTTAAGTCCATGGTTCGGGGAAATGGGTTCAAAAATTTTGCGCATTCGTTGAAGACTTATCACTCTTGATCTATGAAGACCCCCTGTCGATATTGTTCATCTCAAGTGGGGGGATATTTACGTTGTGTTATTGTTATGTTAAAAAAGTAGTTAGTTTAAATTTTTGTATTTCATGTTGGTTATGTATTATAAAACCAACCATATGGTGCAACTATAAGCCATGTGTATGATTATGAAGGTTGGGCTATTAGTCCATTATTTAGGTCAGATTTACGCTCTTGGACACTTGGATTGCTGGATGGACGGTAGCTGGTTATGACAACCTTAGATTATTTTAGACTATTTTTTTTATGTATTTTACTTAACACCAATTAATGTGTATTCTATGTCTTATCATACCCTATATCATTCTCCTATCTAACCTTTGGTTTTTATGGAATGAGGGAGTGAGAAATCATACATATCTCATCCATCGTTACGAATGTGTATGTGTGGTTTCGTAGGCCTTGTTGGTGTAACGCTTTTGGTAAAGATTGCATTTAAAGAATGATTCACCCAGATAAACCTATGTGTCACCCTTGTTGCCTTTAAGAGCTGTTTAGGCCTTAATTCTAGCTGGTGGAGATTTGTGTACTTTCCAATCCTATGATAGAATACATGCTATGACAGTTCAGTTGAGTGATCACCCTAAAAATGAAACACTTAGACTAGAAAGAGAGTTGAACCATTTTAATCCCCTTTTTCGTTGAGGTATTCGGCTTTGATGGTTCTAGCATAAGTAAATTATGAATTCATTTCTCTGAGTTAAATTAGGAAAATCTTTTTATAAATTATTCTGACAGTTTTACTTAAAGGCAAGTAAAAGTCAAGTGGACGATATTTGATAACATCAAATTGTTAATACTTTTTAGTATCAAATTCCCTATGAAATGCTTGTAATTATGTTACAAATGTCTAAAAACAATACTTAATCACTTATATTTAGTTTTTAGGAAAATACGAGCATTGGAGCAAGAGACGCGGGATTTGGACGTGAAAATAAAGCAAAGAAGTTAACTCAAGGCCAGTTATGGCGTAACCACCCAGCAGGAGTTACGCCGTAACCAAGATTAACAAAGAAATGAGTCAGCACCAAGATTTACGGCGTAAACACTCCATCATACATACGCCGTAACCAGCATTGTCAAAGAGGATGACTTATCTAAGTCATTGTTACGGCATAACGCCAACGCTTGAGTTACGCCGTAACACAATTTAAGCCTGGAGAATGGAAGTCCACGTAAGCAAGGTTATGACGTAACACTTACATACTTGTTACGTTGTAACACTTTCGATACTTATAAATAGATCCCTCATTCAGCTCATTCAGCGTCACTCCCTCCACCACCATACCAAAAGTGAACAAGGCTTCCAGAATACGAAAGAAATCCACTAGAAGTTTAAGGGAGTCATCACTAAATTATATTTTTGTATTTAATCGTTCAAAACGCATACTGTAAGGATTATGAGTTTTCTATCTGTTGATAAAAATAATGCCTAAAAACATTATTAATATTTTTTGACCTCCCTACGTTTTGATAATCACAAAATGTAAAAACGATTAATGAAAAATTATTCGTAAACAAGTAATTAGTAGTAAATTTTCATTTTGAAAATTTAATCACTTAAAGGTATGAATAAATAAATGCTTAATGCATTTTATGATCAAAGGAATTTTTATTTAACCTCACATTTTTTTATAAAAATGTCACAAACATTTTTATAACTTTTACAAAACATTTTTAGACTTAAAAGAAATGTTTTATACAAATAAATATTTTGAATTCAAATTTTCTACCTAAAAACGGCTAGAAATGTTTCAGAAAACACATCCCTTGCAAAAGACAAAAAAGGGAGCGTCCGGCCAGGCCGGCCCCCTTAAATATAAGGGTGGTCCCCTTAATTATAAGGGGGTCAGCACCCTAATTAAGGGGACCGGCCAGACAAAAAAATCTCCCCAGTTTACATATAAATATTAGACTGTTCCCCACTGACTTTCTTACCTTTTGCACTCATTCTTTTCTGTCTAAAATCAGTTTATACATCTCCTACAATCCTTTGATCATTTAATCATAAAGCTTTGTTTCTAAGTGATCCAAGCTTAGATCCTCAAGTGCAAGAGAAAAATACTTCCTACCATCAAGTGAAGAAGTATTATAGCTTAGTATGTGTCCTTGCAATCTTGTTGCAATTGTATTATATCTTGTAAATCATTTGTGTATATTGTGAAGGTGTGTATAGTACTTAGGTTGTTGTGATCTTAGGAAGATTAGTTAGATCAGGGTGATTGATGTATCGTCGTGTGGTGTATATATAGTGATTATCAAGTTTTACATTTATATCTAGCCGACAAACCTAAAGACAACACTTTAACGGGCAGTGTACCCGGTCAAGATGTAGCTTCGCGATAAGTAGGGTGTCGAACATTAAGAGCGAGAGTTTACCTAATATTCTATCAGTATTTTAATCTATCTAGATTAGTCTAATTACTGGTTAAACCTATGCTATGCATATTTACTAGAGGTAAAAGGGGAGGGGGAACAAGCCAAATAATAGAAAACTGTATTAAGCATGTTAAATCCGATTAAATGTTGATTTTTTTGTTTAGTACAATGGCTACTTATTTTGAGGCAGCATATCATTCTTAAGACTTAGGCGGTTCTTCATCCTAAGACCTAGATACGAACAATCATGTCATAATTAATGCATCTGCATAAATCTTCCATTAGTCTAAGTATAATCTATCATAGAGAATTAAACCAGTGGTGATCCTATTAATACCCTTGCCCATCGAGACTTTACCCACTTATTGCTTGATGTTGTCTTATACACCGGTAGTCCACCACCCAAATCAATCACCAATTAATTAAGAACAATATTGGTTAAACAATTATCGGGTCACCTGCCGGTCCAACTAAGCTCATAATCAAAGGGTAAGGATAGGGTGTCATTTGTGATTCTATTGATTCGAGCATACAAAACACAACATGGAGAGCTATCCTGGCATCTAGATCGCTGGTTAAGTCTCACTAGACCCAGTTGAATGATAGGTCGCATGTACAAGCACATAAACAAGTATAAGGCGATAAACATAATTAAACAACAACGAAATTAAGCAAGCCGGATTAAAACAAACCAAACATTATAATCTTCATTAATATGGCTAATACCCGAGGGTATAACCCACAATCATTGTAACTTTGCAAGCATGATCAAAAAATTAGAAATCGAATGATTAAGAAAGTAAGAATTACACAATGTCTTCAATGAAATTATGGTTGGTGCTTGACCTTGGCTGCTTCTAATATCTTGGGAAATTCGACTTCAAAGTGTATGGTATAGAGAATGTAATTTTTGCACACCGAAACTCGTTTTTAAGCCTCGTATTTATAGTGTCTGAAAATAGCCTGGATACGCCATATGTAATAAGGTTCATACGGCGTATAGGGTTAATTTCCTTGGAGTTCGCGATAAGATCAAATCAATCAAGATTAATTGCTATCAATCACATTAACTTCGTATCTTTGACTAATGACCAGCTGGGCATACGGCGTATAGGTGAAGAGTGATACGCCAGATCAGGAATTGATTATTACGCGTATTCTTGTGATGAGATGGCGCTGATACGCCGTATCTTCTTTGCTAGATATGGCGTATGGTAGCAGATAATAGTTTTCTTCAAATGTCTTCGTTTTAGTTCCAGAATTGCGCCTTTTAGCTTTGTCTTCACAAGTTACTTCATAATTACTGCAATGATAAACATTAAGCAATTAAGTACCAATATCTTGCAATAATTATATAAAAGTGGGTAAAATGTATGGGATAAATGATGGTAAAATGTGACGTTATTTGATGATATCAAATATCCCCTACTTGAATCCTACTTGTTCTCAAGTACACTTTAGAAAGGTTTTGAAAATGTATCCCGACCGAGGTTAAGGATTTTTCCATTAAGCATTTTTTTCTGTTCTAACCACCTGTATAAAACCAAGCACCTCACGAAATATGGGAATGAAAATACTCAGGTCACTCAACTAATCTAGGGTGTAACATTTAAGTAGTACACTCAATTGCTCGGTCATGATTAGCTTCGTATCATAGGCTTGGCAAGGATACACATCTCCACCTCTAGAGCTAAGGAGTAACAAGTCAAAAGGTAAATTGGGTATTTATAAATAGGCTTGGGTGTAATCATTCTTTTAAGGATGAAGAATGATATAGGGTATGGAGCTTCTGACTTTCACCGAAGTTCGTCGTCAAACAAGGCAGTTGAGACATGCATACATGGCCATAATGACGGAATAGACATCCACGCTTGTACACATCCTCATTCGAGTAGATCCTAAGGTTAGTTATCAGGAAAGGGAATAAATGGTTGTTAAATAAAATATAAAAAAACAAATAGATTAAAGCCAACAAATATGGTGCGGTTGCTAGTAACTTTCTCGACCGTTCCATGACAAAGACTCAAACATATGAACAAACGCCTCGATCATAGAAATGACAAAGACAACCTAAGTTGGCGTTCCCATAACGGTCAACTTCCCTTACATCCCGAATTTTACATACTTTACAAAATAAGTGGTGATATCGGCCACTTTTACAATACTTTACATCGTTGATTTTTGCACGTATCAACGAATAATCAATCCTCTCAAATAATCTCTTCGGTATAAGCTCAATGAACTGACTATCTTTCTTTCTCTTTTTTCAACTATTTTTTTTGCCAACAATACATCATAAATCTCGGTGTAATTCACCGTCTTCACTATCATCATTTATCCGGCTGATTCTTCCTTTTAACTTTTCTTCTTTGGACATAACATATAATCGCGAAAGTATCAAAATACACGAGCTACAAAATATTCCCATTGCATTGTGCAATTTTCTCGACCTTTACAGAGATAGAGAAATTTCACTTTGACGCAGGAACTACAAGACTTTACACGAAAGCAACTAGCAACATTGATTAAAATAGGCTTTAATCTACACGGTAGGCTAAGGTGTAAAGGTGAAATGAAACAATTTTAATTGGTGAGAAAAAAGAAAGGAATGGCTCAGCAGGTTGTTCTAGGGGTATCTTTACTCTAAAAGTGAGAGTAAGCAAAAGGGTTACACGGGGGTTAACTAACCAGTGTAGTTAGTTAATATTACAACATGTAGGCTTTTTGGTTTAATCCTAGAAATCTACCAGTCAAGCATGTTACTCCATCTAAATCCATAGTACTCATCATTGAGGTCTCAAGTGATATACCAGGCCAAGTTCTAAAGTCCACTACATCACCGACACACTCATATTTTTGTGGAATTTTTAGTAAGCAATTGGAAACGGATAGGCTTAATTCTCACAAATTGGCATTAAGGGTTATAGTGCGCTAGGTAATGTAACTAGTGATTTTTCACAAAAAGTATGCTAATTTTTTTTTTAATTTGATCCATTTTTAAGCACTTTTAAGCATATTTGTGAAAATAAGGACAAGTACGTTCTAATTCTCCATCCCCCCACTTAAATTATACAACGTCCTCGTTGTATATATAAAACATTTAAATAATATGGGAAAAAGAATTAGAACGAGGAAACTCCCCTGATAGTTTGCTCCGGATGGTTCTCCATTTTGAGTGTTTGAGCAAAAAGTGTGTTGATGAGGGCTTCAGAATGCCCATGAGAGTTCAACACGTGGCATTTTTCAGAGTATACCATTAAGCCGATTCCGTTTTCAGCAAGGTCTTGCATGAAAGTTTAGAAGACGTTCATGCAATTTGTACTTCCGCTATCCTACAAAACAGGTAAATAATTAAACACAAAACTGTATAGGTTACAGTACGCTGTATCCCAAACCCTAGGATACGCCGTATGTAATCTTGTGAAAACAATTTAAATGTTGGAAATTAAATACTAGAATTTTAAAATTACTGATAACGTCCAGACATACATACGTTGTATCCTAAGGGGTTCGATACGCCGTATGTAATGTCTGGGAAGACAGACTCTATAATTAATTAAAATTCAAACAATTAAATGCGACAAACAATTTTAAAAATAACCGGGTTGTCTCCCGGGAAGCACTTTTGTTTCAGCTGGTCGTTAAGTTCGACCTTTTTTTTATTCATCCATAAAGACCCTTTTGATCATGCTAGAGGCGGCCTTAATACTTTTGAAAACTAGTTTCTCTTCCCCGGCCCTGAGAGTAACTTTTCTTTTAAACACATCGATCTTGACATGGGCGGTGGACAGGAATGGTCATCCGAGGATCAAAGGGACATCGTCATCCTCGGGTATGTCCAGGACAATAAATTCAATGGGGAAAACAAATTTGCCAATCCTAACTAGCACGTTCTCAGCTATACCCCTTGGTTGTTTTATAGTCCTATCGGCCAGTTCTATGGTCAACCTAGTGTGAGACAAAACTCCTAGACCGAGGTTGATATAGGTAGAAAATGGCATAACACTCACACTTGCACCTAGGTCAACAAGGGCTTTATCAAAACAAACATTATTAATAAAACAAGGTAAGGTAAAGCTCCCTGGATCTTTTTCTTTCTGAGGCAGGTTGTGATCAATAGCATACAGAATCTTCACTTCATGTGCCTCCTTCAAATCATCACAGCAGTAGTTATGTAGTCGCCTTGGGAAAGGGATTGTTTTGGGAAATATGTATCTGTGTTGTGGTACCGATACGGCGTATGGACTAGTTTCCATACGGCGTATCTCAGATAAATCAGCTGTAGCAGTCGAGATTGATTTCACTTGGCCTTTTGGATTTGTTTCTGTAGAGCTGGGAAGACTTCCAAAACCTTTTTCTTGCAATACTTTACTCATTTGTCCGATTTGTAGTTCCAAGGTTTTAATCGATGCTTATTGATTTCTTATAGCTGCATCGATAGAGGCTTGGATTTCTTTGATGATGTTCGAGTTCTCTGTATGCCTCTTAGCTGATTCGGTCATAAATTTGGACAGTGATTCTTCTATAGTTTCTCTTTGAGCAGGGTACGAAGAATTTCCATTGTTGCGCTGATAGAATCCTGGCCCCGCTGATCTGTATTGTCCTCCAGGTTGGAAGGGTGTACCAAACTGTGTGTAATAAGCTTCTTCTAAAGTCTTCCCTTCTTCCTTAAGTGGACAATATTTTGTATTGCATAGTTCGCATCCGAAGCAGCGTACGCTTTTTCATTAACCTTTTTTATTTCTCTGCCGAGACTGTTGAGTTTGGCTTGGATTGCAGCCAGCCCGTCAGAAGTTTCAGTACTCCTGCTTTTTAAAGATGTTCCATTGTGCCATTTCTGAGAGTATTCGGCTATTTCTTGGATGGCCACTTCAGCATCTGCAGCAGTTTTGGTTGGGATGGCACCTCTTGAGTCAAGGATTTGTCTTGTTAGAACATCAAGCCCATTATAAAACAAGATAACTTTCTGCGTGTCGGTTAGGTAGTGTTGAGGACACTTCATCATCAATTCTTTAAATCTTTCCCATGCACGCATGTTTGGATTTTCCAATCTAGACAAGTGATCAGCGGCTAGGTTTTCTGCTCCCTTTTTATCCTTTATTTCAATTGTTGATCCTTGTAAAAGCAGACCCATTGATGAGTCGTGGTTTGGCATCATGTTTACTGAATAAATACTTCAAGGCAGAATGATCAGTGTAGACAATAGTTTTTGATAAATTAATATAGGGGTGAAATTTATCAGAAGAGAAACCAACTGCAAGAAGTTCTTTTTTAGTAGTGGTGTAATGTGCTTGGGAATCATTAACGGTTTTGCTTGCATAGTAGAAGGGTGTAAATTTCCCGTCTATTCTTTGTCCCAAGACTGCTCCCACGGCAAAATCACTAGCGTCACACATTAATTCGAATGGGACATTCCAATCGGAGGATGTTATGATCGGTGCGGTAGTTAGTTTTTCTTTTAATTTATTAAATGCTTTTTTGCAATCATTAGAAAAATCAAAATTCGCATCTTTCATTAAAAGTTGGGTCATGGGTTTAGAAATCATGGAAAAGTCTTTTATGAATCTACAATGAAACCCAGCGTGTCCCAAGAAACTCCTAACTCCTTTGACGTTTGTTGGGTATGGTAGTTTGGCTATTACATCGATTTTGGCTTTGCCAACCTCGATCCCTTTCCCAGATATTTTGTGTCCCAAAACAATACCCTCTTTTACCATAAAATGGCATTTTTCCCAATTTAGCACAAGGTTAGTCTCTTCGCATCTAGCGAGCATTTTATCTAGATGCTAAGGTCATTGTCCCGAAAGAATTACGAACACCGAGACATCGTCCAAAAAAAACTTCCATAAAAGTCTATCCACCGTTGTCGTGGAAAGTATCGCAGTCATACTCTTTGACAAATTCAACGGGGAGCGTTGCACATCCAAACGGGCATCCTTTCGGTAGCAACAGTTCCTAGGACTGTGAACGCTGTTTTTTCTTGATCTTCTGGAGCGATCGGAATTTGGAAGAAACCTAAAAAACCATCAAGAAAACAATAAAATTCATTCCCAGACAAACGTTCTAACATTTGATCAATAAAAGGAAGAGGAAAGTGATCTTTTCGTGTCGCGCCATTTAGTTTGTGATAATCGATGCATACGCACCACCCTGTAACCGTTCGTGATGGAATTAGTTCGTTGTTGTCGTTCAAGACAACGGTTATTCCTACTTTCTTTGGCACGACGTGAATGGGGCTGACCCATGGACTGTCCGAGATGGGGTAAATTAATCCTGAATCGAGTAACCTGACAATTTCGTTTTTAACCACATCTTGAACTTTTGGATTCAATCATCGATGAGGTTGAATGACAGGTTTAAAGCTTTCTTCCATTAGGATTTTGTGCGTACAAAATGACGGGCTTATTCCTTTAATGTATGACATCTTCCAAGCGATTGCACTGATAACGCCTAAATTATACATGTTTCTATGGCATTATTTATGTTTATTTTATCATTTCTGTGAAACTTTGGGTACTTAATCAGGCTTAAATTGCTAATAGGTTTTCACTTGAAAGACTCTAAAGACTCAAGCTCACAACATCTACACACTTTGGAGGCGAATACAAGAAAGAAAATTTTCTATTTAAAAGTCAGGATTCGTCGCACTTTTCTTTAAAAGTTCGCCGCACTTTCTATGAAGACCTCTATAAAACCGGCGCACTATATTCTTAGTTCGCGCATTTCAGAAGTCGAAGACTAAAGTTCTCAATAAATGCACCTGAATTCCAATCACCAAAAAAACCACCGCAACTAATTTGTAAGTGCGCCGCACTACAGTCAAAACATAAATGCCATCGCAATTAAACTCTCATGTGCGCCGCACTTAATTCAAAATGGCGCACTTTTTCCAAATTTTAGCCTTTAAATGAGGATGATTTTGGCATTCCCACATCATCCCACCCCAGATCACTATCACTACTCCACACACACACACTCCCTTCCTACCAACAAGCACCTAGAAACACCTCCTCTCTTGAAGAAAAAGATCTAACGACCAAGAACGAAGAAGTTTTCTTACTAGTTGTTAAAATTATGGAAGTTAATGTAAAGTATGATTTTGTTATGAACTCCTTAGCTATGAGATGGCTAAACTCTTCATGACTACTCGTGAAGGTTAAGATAATGAGTAAGGGTTTGGTATAATCTTGATCATCTTAAATCTTAAGTCTTATATTGCAACCATGTTATATTCTTAATCTTCTTTTTATTATCAACCTAGATTAATATTAATCATTATCGGTATAAGGGTCGAAAAACCCGTTATGATTACTGTGGTTTTAAAGATTTGTCTATAGTCTTTAACTTCTGTGCTGAGAAAATTACTTTGTAAATTTGATAAACAAATAAGCTTTGATATATAGTACTGGGATTAATTGAGTGGACACATTGTCTAGTAACTAAATATAAGGTCTTAAGTTAAAACAAGTTGATTTATGAAACGTTTTCTGACAGAATCGCCTTTTATAAATAATGCCCACTCTCATGGTCAAAAATCATTTCAAACACTTATAAATTATTTTCACTATCCGAGTAGTCATCTTTATTATCACTGGTAAAATAAAGTTACTTTCAAAATAGTTAAAGTCTATTCTCTTGCTGATTATTTAAACACTACTCTAATCCCTATGGAACGACATGGTCTTGCCTAAAAAGATTATACTACATACGTGGGTTATACTTTTACCCATGTGTTTCCCACAATTAATCGGTATTTTTCAGTCTTATAAATTTAAAGCTTTTGAAACACATCATGCACCCTCGTGTTTTTCCAATACCTGCAAGAGCGAAACTTTCTCCTTTTTTGTTAGCTTGGATGAAATAATTATAGGAGAGTTTATCTCTTTTAGGTTATGATATTTTAAGGTGGGAGGGAAGATCTTTTAGTTCAGGTTTCTTTTCGTCAATTTCATTGGCACTAGTAGAGCAGAGGTGCTCATTCCTTGTTTTCCCAGATGCATACGTTTTCATTGACAATGAATACGCGGTATCCTTTTGTTCAATACGCTATATAGGTTTATCAGAATCAGTGTATTCCTCACATATTTTTGAATCTATTTGGTTGATGTGTTTTTCCAGGTCTTTAAGCAGAAAAGAATCAGTCTGGTCGTCTTTTAATAATCACTGGGCTTCTAAGTGTATGGTTTGGTCCAACTCATCAATCCTGTAGCATTCATCATCCTCGGTATGGGGTTTCTTTATTGATTGATCGACATCAAAGATCACCTCCTTGTTCCCTATCCTAAGAGTTATCTTTTTGTTGAATACATCTATCATAGCTAGTGCGGTTGCTAGGAATGGTCTTCCTAAGATTATCGGAATTTTAGA
The DNA here is from genome assembly GCA_026074375.1 of Tanacetum coccineum. Taxonomy (NCBI): domain Eukaryota; kingdom Viridiplantae; phylum Streptophyta; class Magnoliopsida; order Asterales; family Asteraceae; genus Tanacetum; species Tanacetum coccineum. The sequence goes on from BQNB010019131.1 coordinate 58,929, forward strand.
ATCTTCCCACATATCCAAGATAACGAAATCGATAAGGAGAATGAACTTATCAAATTTAATGAGTACCTTTTCTGCTATTCCTCGAGGATACTGGATGGACCTATCCGCAAGTTCCAAGCTCATTCTTGTAGGTTTTGGTTCGCCAAGGCCTAGTTTGTCATACATTAAATAGGGCATTAGGCTTATACTAGCTCCAAGATCTGCCAAAGCGTTATTGATGTGTAGATCACCAATATCACATGGTATAGTAAAACTTCCTGGGTCTTTTTCCTTAAGTGGAAGTTATTTTCTTTGTTGTACGTGTAGGTGGATAGTATTTGTTTAGAAACTTTGTTTTTAGGACTTCCCAGGTTGTGATCGAACCAGATGGTTTATTTTTGAGCTAACGGCTTGCAGCTCTAGTTAGGGACACAAGAAAGGCACGAAGCATAATTTGATCTTGAGTTATGTCTGGGATGTGAAATAAGTCAACAATCTCTATAACCTTTTTGATGTGTTCGTTTGCATCTTCGTGTTCCGAACCACTGAAAGTATTGTCACAGAGTTCTTTGAGAAATTGGCCCTTCAGTTCAAGTTGAGCTTTAGCGTCAATCTTGGGCCTAGCAACGCCTGATCTGTATTCTCTACGGGTTTTACTCATGTATTGCTCCATTATTTCCGTCATTATTTCTGAAACTTCTTCTTCGATATGCTCTTTGATTTCAGAAAGTTGATCGAATTCTGGTGAATTCGATTCCACGAAGCTTGGTGTCTCGAAAAGCTTCCTTCTTGAGCGAAGTACTCGTTCTAGGTTTTCTAAAGGTATAAGTAGTTCCTTAGTTGAACTCCGTGTCATGCACTACCTGAAACAGAGAACCAATCAGTAGGATATGCTCTTATAAAAAGGAATACAGAAAATTAAGCACGGAAATCAATTTTAGGTTCTGTTTACAGTATCAGATGACAAATACGTTGTATTCTATTAAGCAGAATACGCCGTATGTGTTTGTTGAATAGCAGTACGCTGTATTGTCTTAACAGAATACGTCGTATTGTTGGGAGAACAAATACGCCATTTAGACAGTAAAAACAATACGCTGTCCTGAGCAGAAGGTTAGATTCGCCGCATCCAACCAGTGGATACGCCGTATCAGGTGATCAGTCAGAACATAATACTATTTAAAACACAATTGAATAATGCGATAAATTAAACACACAATTAATTTAAACAATTATCAATCAGAATTAAATTAATTAATTTACACTAAGCAAGTTAAAGGTTAGAAACACTAATAAGAATAAAGATTAAACTAATCACTCCCCGGCAGCGGTGCCAAAAACTTGATGTGTCGTCGTGTGGTGTATATTTAGTGATTATCAAGTTTTACATTTATATTTAGCCGACAAACCTAAAGACAACACTTTAACGGGCAGTGTACCCGGTCAAGATGTAGCTTCGCGGTAAGTAGGGTGTCGAACACTAAGAGCGAGAGTTAACCTAATATTCTATCAGTATTTTAATCTATCTAGATTAGTCTAATTACTGGTTAAACCTATGCTATACATATTTACTAGAGGTAAAAGGGGGGTTTTCAGCCTGAGAGACTGGCACAGGTTTAGTGGTGACAAAAGTTAATTCTAAACATAATAAACACTAAAGCAAATAATCACAAGATAAAGAAGCGGTACAAGCCAAATAATAGAAAACTGTATTAACCATGTTAAATCCGATTAAATGTTGATTTGTTTGTTTAGTGCAATGGCTACTTATTTCGAGGCGGCATATCATTCTTAAGACTTAGGCGGTTCTTCATCCTAAGACCTAGATACGAACAATCCTGTCATGATTAACGCATCCGCATAAAGCATCCATTAGTCTAATTATAATCTATCATAGGGAATTAAAGCAGTGGTGATCCTGTTAATACCCTAGCCCATCGGGACTTTACCCACTTATTGCTTGATGTTGTCTTATACACCGGTAGTCCACCACCCAAATCAATTACCAATTAATTAAGAACAATATTGGTTGAACAATTATCGGGTCATTGTCGGTCCAACTAAGCTCATAATCAAAGGGTAAGGACAGTGTGTCATTTGTGATCCTATTGATTTGGGGATACAAAACACATCATGGAGAGCTATCCCGGCATCTAGATCACTGGTAAAGTCTCACTAGACCTAGTTGAATGATAGGTCGCATGTACAAGCACATAAACAAGTATAAGGCGATAAACATAATTAAACAACAACGATAAATTAAGCAAGTTGGATTAAAACAAACCAAACATTATAATCTTCACTAATATGGCTAATACCCGGGGGTATTAGGCCACAATCATTGTAACTTTACAAGCGTGATCAAACAATTAGAAGATGAATGATTAAGAAAGTAAGAATTACACGATGTCTTCTATGGAATTATGGTTGGTGCTTGACCTTGGCTGCTTCTAATATCTTGGAAAATTCGACTTCAGAGTGTATGGTATAAAGAATGTAATCTTTGCACACCGAAACTCGTTTTTGAGCCTCGTATTTATAGTGTCTGAAAATAGCCTGGATACGCCGTATGTAATAAGGTGCATACCACGTATGGGGTTAATTTCCTTGAAGTTTGCGATAAGATCAAATCAATCAAGATTAATTGCCATCAATCACATTAACTTCGTATCTTTGACTGATGACTAGTTGGGCATACGGCTTATAGGTGAAGAGTGATACGCCAGATCGGGAATTGATCATTACGTGTATTCTTGTGATGAGTTGGCGCTGATACGCCATATCTTCTTTGTTGGATACGGCATATGGTAGCAGATAACAGTTTTCTTCAAATGTCTTCATTTTAGTTCCAAAATTGCGCCTTTTAGCTTTGTCTTCACAAGTTACTTCATAATTACTGCAATGATAAACTTTAAGCAATTAAGTACCAATATCTAGCAATAAGTATATAAAAATGGGTAAAATGTATAGGATAAATGATGGTAAAATGTGACGTTATTTGATGATACCAGTGATCTTGTTATTGTCTAGGTAAAGTGTAGTGAGGTTGTGAAGTTAAGTAAAGTTGTGAAGTGAAGAGCAGTTGTGAATCAAAGAGAAATCGTGAAGTGAAGCAAAGTTGTGAGTTATTGTGAAGTGGTGTGGTTAGTATACAAGAGTTGTGATAGATTGGTTCTAGCTAGGATTAGAACTCGACATTTCGCTTAGCGTCGAAAATTTATGTAAGCTACGTTGTGTACGGTTTTATCCACCTAAAGGGAGTTTGTTGACATAGTGAAGAGAACTCTTGAGTTTGGTGCTCTAGGAGTGGAGTAGGGCGAAGAGGTGCTTCGTTATCGAACCACTACAAACCCTTGTGTTGTGGTTTGATCTTCCTAACTCTTATCTCTTGCCTTTCATATCATTTATTTACTTACTTATATTGTTCATATTGTGCACATATTGAAATTACATAAAGTCAAATCTAAGTTTTATAAACAAACAATACATTAATTTAAAAAGCGGTAAACTATTCAACCCCTCTTCTAGTTTTCCACAATTGGTATCAGAAGCCACGTCAAATAAGATTTTTAAAATAAACTGTATTTTAAAACTTGAATCGATCTATGAAATTGGAAAAATATTTAGAAAGGCAATCTATGCAAAGACCACCACTATTTGAAAGTGATGAATTTATTTATTGG